>APFE030366614.1:307186-320499 GCA_000404065.3 Pinus taeda
GTGCTTCCTGAATCAATCAACACTATTACCTTTTTCTTCTTGATTTGTCCTTCTATCTTGATGGTTTGAGGAGTGGTAATTCCAGCCTTTGCATTACAAGATATGGTCGGATTCATTTCTTCTTTATCTAGGCTTTGTTCTTGGAGTATATCATCTTCTTTTGACCTTTCTTGCTCCTTTTCTTCTTCCTCTTCACAATATATGTAGAATAATTTATTCTCAGCACACTTATGACCTTTAGTGTATTTGCTATCACAATTGTAACAAAGTCGTTTTGCTCTTTTGTCTTCCAATTGTTGTGGTGTCAACCTTATAGGTTTTGGAAGACTAGGGGCAACAACACTTCCGTCTTTATAGTTGTGAGTGGTATGCTTCCTAGTTACCATAATTTTGCTTTCCATTTTTCTTGCTAACCTGAATGCCCTCTCTAATGAATCAGGTTCCCAAAGGCGAACATCATGTTGGATATTATCCTTTAAAGACCCTATGAACACATCAATCCTATGCTCCTCTGGAATATCTTTTACCCTTATGTTCAATTTTTGGAACTCCTCAATGTGCTCCATTATTGAACCTTTTTGTTTGAGACTTATCCATTGGCTAAAAAAAGTGTTGCTTTTTGTATCCTCATAATGTGCTATCAATTCTTCCGTAAAAATTTCCCAAGTGATAAATTGTTTACGAGAGCAAAGCCATTGATACCATACAAGCTGATTTGGTTCCAAATATAAAGTTGCCATACGTACCTTTTGTGTGTTTTGCACATTATTGAGATCGAAAAAATGCTTCATCTATAATATCCATGTTGCGGGATCCTTGTCATCAAACTTCCTCATATCGATTTTTGGAATATGGTGGGTCTTCGATCCAACATTAGAGTCTATGGAATCATGATTAACATTTATGTTGTTGTCATCATGAGTTTCCTTTACTACCCTTTCACCATTAGTGACCATTTCTTGTAGCAACTTATTCATATTTATCTTCAATTCGTCCATGTTTGTCTTCAAATATATCTTTAAATCGTCCATCTTAGCTTCTATGCCTTTCTTTAAACCATCCATATTAGCTTCTACATATTTCTTTAAACCATCCATCTTAGATTCTGTCCCTTTTTGTGCAAGTGACAATTGTTGCACTTGGTCTCGTAATTTTGATATATCATGTTGCATTTCTTCCTCTTCTTCATGGGTCATGCTAGAGCTTTCAGGTTGCCTACTAGGTGTTTGAATTTTCTTTCCTCAGGGCATCAATTACCAATAATAATGCTTTACTATTGCCTTTGAATTGCTTCAAACTAATTTTTCAAACCAATCTTATACAAAAAATTTAAAAAAACTACACACCTTTTTTCACTTTGTAGGAGCCTGATATTGAATCTGATGTATCTCTGTAATCTCGGATCATCCAGTTCTGAAATCGTGATTTGTGGTAGCCCTCTGTGTCCTCTTTCCAATGCCACCAGTCTGATCCAAATTGGATTCTCCAAGGAAGAGTTATGCGAAATCTCCCACAGTGACCTGATTATAGACTATTTCAGTAGAGCGAACTTGTATGACGTGCCATGAGTCACTGTTTCGACCTTTAGCTCTAAAAAATATATAGAAGAAACTACAGTCCGTCCTCTTTCTTCATCTTCTTATGAAATTGCAATCCAATGCCCAGAGAAAAAGTTATGACGATTTTCCCCAGGTCACCTGTTTGGAATGTAATTCAGGAGTCCGCAAAAAGCCAAACTTCGTTAGATCATATCTCCGCAAATATAGCACAAAAAGCTCTAAAATTTGGACCCGAGATTTAGAGCGATGTCTTCTCAAATGGGTTTTTTTTTTCAACTTTTGAAACGTAACAGAAAAAGAGTTATAGCGAAAATTCCACGATGACCTGTTTGGAGCAGCGAAACCCTAGAATCCAAAGCTCTGATACCAAATGTTATGTAACCAGCTCAAGAAAAAGATAGAAAAGATAGATGAATGCCTTAGAATTCAGCCTCTTCGAGGGGGAAACCTCCTTTACATTACATAAATGAACAATTCTGGATGATTCAAATGACAAAACCTCTTTTCTTATATAGGAGTCTAAGGAGTCACAATATAACCCAGCCGACCTAACAATAATAATATAAAGCCAAAAAAATAACAATAGAGGGATTCTATGGGGCACAGTAATAAAAAAATGGGGACAATAGGGGCACAACAATATTAATAAGGGGTATAAACTACAATGTTAATGGGGTAATCACTAGTATTATAAAGACCCAACACCTTGGAGATTGCGCAGTTACTTTTGGGTTGGATGAGTGTGTGATGAGTCAAATTCACATAGGTGGCAGCATTGGACCCCAAGGAAAACTGCGTAAGGAAATAGGAGGCTTGGAGGGCTGAGGGAAGGCATATCTTGTGTCTATTCAGTCTATGATCTAAATTGTTGGATTGTACTGAGAGCAGGATAGCTTGTGAGCTGATGCTTTGTGTAATCTAAACATATTTCCACTTGTATGATAATACAAAGATCAGAGTTTTTAGCTAAGGCTTTCCCCAGAGTATTATTCTGTGTTCATGTGTGATTGATTTCTCATTCTTAGTTATACGTGTTCTATTTGATCTTGCTCAAAATTAATTAAGCTTCCGCAAATTTGTTGTAGAAGTAGATCTTGTATTTTGCTTTAGTATATTGCATAATATGTTGATCTACAGTGAGAAATTCTACAGATTTTTGCACGATGATTGCCTCACTGATGCTTGCTGGGGATTCTTCTTCTTATTTTCTCCTACTGCGGAGGCAGATGGTTTAGGTCTCGGTGACCTAGGCACTGTAGTAGGAAAAGTTGTAGGCACAGGTTGAGCCGACTCAGGTTGGGTTGCAGTCATTCTTTCCAGGAATATTTCGTGCTTCCAATCAATTCAATTCCCGAATCCCTGTTGTGAAATCTTCTCTCGAAGTATTTTCGAATCCTTTGTGGACATACAACAAATATCTTAGTGCGAACGAAAGTGAAAAAGCTCAAGGCAATTTCTCAGGAAGCAAAGTGTTCAAATGTGGAGCGAGATGTTGTATTTATAGCCTAATTTAAATTCAAATCCATTCATTCCCTCTAGATTCCTGTCATTAATGTGCTTTTGGTAGCATATTTCCAAAGATATGCGTCTTAAATGCTCCCCCTGCTCCCTTTAATGGAAAAATCGCCATCCAATCAACTACAGTGCTTCCAACGGGGGAGATTGGATTACAGTTGCGACAAAACATATGAGCCAGAGCTCCAGTTGTCTGCTAGACTAGTTGTCTCGGCCTATGTAACGCTTTGTTGCCCAAAATGATTCCAATTGGGATTCGATCCCTTCTTGGAAATAAACAGAAATTAATGAACAAAGAAAAATGGAAAGAGGAAGTGGAAGGTGTCCCTCTGCTATTCCCCGTGAAAGTCTTTGGTCAAGCCACATCTTACCCGTGATGCGCTCCCCCCCTTGCTCAGTCATTTTTTTCCAATTCTTCCTTTACTACGTGAATGACTAGTTCTATGGAATTGGGAGTGGGTCGCTACAAGTGCCAGTCTCGGCAGTCCTTTGCTGTGTAGAGGAGTGAGGCCCCATGCCAAGTCATTAAGTTTTTGTGAGCCTCCCATACTGGTTTTATGTTGCCCATACTCTATTTAATATCACAACTGTCGACCCATTCGCCTTAAGAGCTTTGCACAATTGTTTGGGTGCTCTGATACACCTGGAGTTGTGTTTACGACATAATAAGCAGTCCTTTGGATGTGGGCCTCTATCACTGAAATATCATGAAACAGGCGCGCTCTGATTTCCCCTTGGGCCCCTTTTGCTTCAGCCCATTTCTTCTTATTCATATCACCTGACTGTGGGTTGTGACCAAGTGCTTAGCCTTCAGAGGCTAAGTGATCTGAAATTGATTTCTAGTTAATGCTATGCTAGTATCATTTCCAGATATAAAATTTTCTTTGCTTTGGTTTGCTTATCCATAAAGAGTTTATCCATGAACATGTGATTGTCAATTCATCTAACTTGGTGAAATTTAGTGTTTTGCATCAACTTAAAAGCATGAATTTAAATGGCTGAACAATAGCATATAAAAACGAAGCAAGCATAAATAACAGAGCTCAATACACAATTTTTTGCTGAAGGAGCTCACCCCTCTTGGGCTACATCTCCTTGGTCCAGCTTCATAGTGCGGGCCTTTGTATTAGCTTCAATAGTGCTCAAATTGCTGTTACATACATCCAATGCTCTTGGAACCTATTCCAATGAGTTTAAAACACTCAAATCTGTCAGAAATGACTATTTGTTTACTCAATTTGGTTATCAGCTACTCTGGGAATGACCTCCAATAGCTGGTGGCCCTAAGCTTAAAAAATATTCAAGTGAACAAAAACACCTGTAGATGACCTCCTCTGCCTCTAAAACCTGCTCCAATGAATTCCCAACATGCCAATTAGCCAAAAGGACTATTCATTTTTGAAATTTGGTTGAGAATTGAGTAAGTTATGGCTCAAACAGTTTTTCCTGGAAAACCTCCTCTAAATCTGGAGAACTGCAAGTTAAGTCCGCCAAGTTTGGTGGCGGTTCCGGATTTAGTTGCTCCGCCATAAATTCCACCAAATTAATTTTGGATTAATTAAATGCTAAAATGATTAGTGGCACACTAATCCTGCTTAATAGTTGGCCCCTAGCTCCCGGTTCAGGCGCTTGGTCACATGGGGTGGGGGTTAGCCCCTCGGGGCTTATTTTTTTATCAAACTTTCAGAAGCTCTAACTTTTGCATACAATGTCAGTTTTTCGAACTGTTTGCAGCGTTGGAAAGATGGAGACGAACTCTACTCTTTAATTTAGGTTTGAAGCAATTCTGATCACTTTCATTTTTTTAGGTAAAATACTCATCCCTGATCACTAAGGTTCTCAAGTGTTGTCCGGGGGACCTTTTCCTTTGTAACATGGAACGCCTTTGATAATTCTTTATACCACATTAGCCGATATCCTGGACGCAAAATCCTTATAAAATATAACCTATGAAACATCACATCTGGAGACCCTTTTCCTTATCGCAATTGAAGCCGGGGAGGAGTACTAGTGGGGGAAAAATCTTACACTTTGTGCGATCGCCGATTGTCGATCTGCGAGGTGACATCATCACTACAACATGTCGCCTAGTGAGTGGTGCCATGTGTCACCCAGAAATGGCCCCATAAGACCCCCTGAAAATGCCAAAACTGAGTGACACGTGTCCACCTGTACTGCCACGTTAGCAATGATGTCAGCTGCCATGTCATCTCTGAGGACCAATCATATGCCGCCACGTGGGCCCCTAGAGGAGAGAGAAAATGACTTCCCCGACCCTATTTTTGCAGGCATTTCCTTTGTAAACTGATTTCAACCTCCCCTGACACTTTAACACTGTAGGGCCCGAATTATCGACGATTTGCGCTATTAGTGTGTTTCACCCCCCGTAATTCCTTAAGGATGGCCCATCATAGGACTACGGGATTGCAGGATCACAAGACTGCGCGACTGTAGGACTACAGGATTGCGAGACTATGGGTTTGCTGGACTACAAGACTGCAGGATTGCGATACTGCTTTATCACAGGGCTGCAAGACTACGGGGTCACCAATATGCAGGATGCGAGATGTGGGACTTGCAGGATGCAGGATGTATTGTGCTCCCGGGGGGGGGGGGGTGTCCTCCAATGTGCAGTTCTCTTTCATTTCAAGGCAACATAACCTCCATCTTCAAACTGCTCTAACTTCTTATCTAGAAGTCCACTCTCGGACTTCCATATACCGTTGGAAAGCTCTTTCCGAGCACTACGCAGTTAAGAGGGTCTAATTAAGCTTTGATAGATTCTGTGGCTTGGGAAATGGCTTTGAACTTCACTTCTCTTATGCATTCTGGGAAATTGATAACTTGTAAAGCAGTGAGTGACAACATTGGCTCCTACTGGGGATAGTGCCTTGTTGGTAAGGTGATGAGAACATGCAAATCAATATCCTTCACCATTGGGCAACGAGTCAGAAATATAATGGAACTTTGCAAACAGAAAATATCCATGGGGCTTTCCTTATCCATCTACAATGCAAAAAAATAAATCCTACCAACTGGAAAGTAAATGCTTAGCTAGTGAGCTTATTTATATACATTCCTACTTATGCATAGGGCTCACTTCACCTAAGTGAGTTCAACCTTCCAATGGAGTCAGGCCAACATTAGAGTACCGGGCCTTATGCCTTCATACTGCTATAAAAATTAAAGCAAGAATGCACCATAAAAAGTCTTGAAATAAAGAACTGGATACATGCTGCTGATATAATCTCTGTTGTTGGCTTAAGAATAGGCTCATGTACTTAGCCACAGGGTCATGGAATTCATAAGGAAAGCTTGCAGCTACCTCTTTTTCATGAGCAGTCTGCTGACTAGTATCCTCTTGGATAGGGAAACCACAAACACTGCTTGACTCTTTTCATTCTTCACAGATGGGTCAGGAAGGGGAGGGTGACTTCTCTTCTTTGAGGACTTCGGGCTTAAAGAAATTTGGATCTAACAGTCCCTTTCCCTTGTCATATGGTCTTGGAGGCTCTTTGAAGGAAGTGCCTTTGTTTTGGTCGTGTCCCATTAATGTCTGTCTAGATGACTGAAGAGAATTTCCCTTGTGCAACTGAGCCATTAGGAAATCGAAGAACTGCTTGCAGCGACCATCCATCTCATCATCATTTAGCATTACATCAAGCTCATCCTCCTCTTCTTCATGCACCATGACTTCTTGTTCTTCGTGAGAGAAAGAGGAACACTGTCGTCGAAGGTTTATATTTTCTAACTCCATATTTATCAGTCTATATAAGGAGTTATTTATTGAGCTTTCCATCTCTTCCATTTCTTGACAAATGTAGCCACCAGAGTGTTTACAATTAATATTCAAACATTGGAGTCACCAGGGTGTTTATAATGAAATTGACGGTGGAGTCACTAGGGTGAGAGACCTTCAACCCACGCTTCCCTTGCTCATCTATCAAAAGAAATGTAAAATTTTGTCGTACCCAGGGAAAAATATTCTAATCTGTTCCCCGGAAACGATGCCAGAAAGATGTTGTCGCTTCAAATTGCAACAATAGCACAAGTGTTGCAAGGGAGATAGAAAGCCTCCTAGAGACAGCCTCTGGGTTGACTGTAGACTAGTGCCCAGGACATCTTAAAGAGAGGAGTGCTTAAAAGATAATTTGTGGGGGGTTTTCATCACCCCAATTGTCATGTAAAAAGGTAATAGGATGGACTTGGTTCAATAAGCCTTCACTGAGGTAGTTTTAAACCATCACATGGATCCAAATGCTGGGGTATATTTGGTGCAATCTCAAAGAGAAATGGCCTCTTCTTCTGGTGGTCAACACATAATAATGAGGCAGCTTAAAACAAAAGTTGTAGAAATGGTGGAGAGGAGGAAAGGAAGGAGGGAAGTAGATGCATAGGGCTGTAACCAACAAAATCCTATACAACAATGTTCCAACAGAAATATAGAATTTGATGTATAGGGATGTAAACAACACAGAATCCTAAGCAAAGATTTTCCAATAGAAATATGGAAGAGGGAGGAGGTGGAGTGATAGAAACAACATAATACTTATTGAGGTTTCATGCCTATGACGTGGGTACCTCTATCACCAAATAGTGTGAGAAAGGTTGTGCTCATACATGTACTGCTAGCTAATCTATTAACACAAGTAAATCTGTAGTTACTACAGGTACTGTAGGCTATTGAACATCACAAGTAAATATATAATACACACAGGAACTATTCTCTATTTAACAGCCAGGGTAAATCCATGAACCAAGGAGAAACCAACAATCTCATTACACTATATCAGAGAAGGAAAAAAACTTATGAAATGAGGTTACATAAGGGAAAACATACTGCACATCGATCATGCTTGGAATCAACAAGGAAATTCCATTTATCTTAAAGGGTCCAAGTAACTAGTCCATACAGTTAGCACAATATCAGTGAAGCCCCCATAAAAAACAAATTGAACCAAAATGGCATCTCGGAATTTAGATCCCGCAGGTGAAAAATTCTGGAACTAGCCAACCCTTGAATAAGTGTTTCTCCCCCCTATTTATAAGAAGAGGGGGAGCTTGGATTACAGTTGCGACAAAACATTTGAGCCAGAGCTCCAACTATTTGCTAGACTAGCTGTCTTGGCCTACGTCAGGCTCTGTTTCCCAAAATGATTACAATTGGGATTCGATCCCTTCTTGGAAATAAACATAAATTAATGAACAGAAAAAGAAAATGGAAAGAGGAAGGAGTAGGTATCCCTCTGCTATCCATGTGAAGGTCTCTTCTGCTATCCATGTGAAGGTCTCTGGCAAGCCACATATTAACCATGATGCACTCCCCCTACTGCTCGATCGTTTTCTGTCAATTCTGCCTTTACTGCATGAACGACCAGTTCTGTGGAATTGGGAGTGGGTCACTGTAAGTGCTTGTCTCGACGGTCCTTTGTTGTGTAGAGGAGTGAGGCTGCATGCCAAGTCATTAAGTTTTCATGAGCCTCCCATACTGGTTTAACGTTGCCCATACTCTATTTAATATCACAGCTGTCGACCCATCCACCTTAAGAGCTCTGCATAATTGTTTCGTCGCTCTGATACACCTAGAGTTGTGTTTATGACATAACAAGTAGTCCTTTGGATGTGGACCTCTATCACTGAAATATCATGGAACAGGCACACTCTGATTTCCCCTTGGACCCCCCTTTGCTTCAGCCCATTTCTTCTTAGTCATATCACTTGACCGTGGGTTGTGACCGAACGCTTAGCCCTCGGGGGCTAAGGCTCTCAACTACTGTTCGGGGGACCTTTTCCTTTGTAACATGGAATGCCTTTGATAATTCTTTATACTGCATCGGCCAATATCCCAGACGCGAAATTCTTGGAAAATATAACCTATGAAACATCGCATCTGAAACCCATTTCCTTATCACAATCGCAGCTAGGGAGGAGTATTGGCGGGGAAAGAATCTTATACTTTATGTGATCACTAATAGTCAGTGTGCGGGGTGACATCATCACTACCACATGTCACCTAGAAATGGCCCCATAAGACCCCTTGAGAACATCAAAACTGAGAGACATGTGTCCACCTATACTTCCACGTCAGTAATGACATCAGTTGCCATGTCAGCTTTGAGGACCAATCATATACCACCATGAGGGCCCCCCCCTAGAGGAGAGAGAAAGTGGCCTGCGTGACCCTGTTTTCATAGGAATTTCCTTTGTAAATTGATTTCAACCTCCCCCAACACTTTAACACTATAGGGCCCTATTTTGGGAAGTTTTAGTGTCTATGGATAAATGCTTAAACCCCTAGACTAGTAGCTAAGTCTAGAACAACAGTGCAAAGCATTCTCTACCTTTTCTATAACCAATAGATTAAATAAGAGAGTAAAGAAGCCTACCTGTAGCTTTCACTTACTCCTTATCTCCCTTGACCAATTATGTTGCTCCTTTCCATACTTAATCCACTTGAAAAGTACCTACACACAGGCAAAAGACAAAAACCTATCAAAGCATATGATAATGATCTATTTATTAAACATAGAATGGAATCAAGTTCATAATACACATATGAAAGCATCAATGGACAATACAAACATATGGAAAAAGCTTTGAACACTTTATTAGTAAAAGGAAGAGTTGCAACCCAATTTGCTTGATTCAGTATCACTCCTCTAGTTCAATCCCATCCTCTCCTCATAACAAGCAAGACATTTTGACATCATTACAATACTTGAAAAGAACTCAAGTCTCATACTAACAACATCTCCCTGTAATTCAATGCTTTCCAGCCCCTGATCACTTAGATGAGTAGTCTTTTTATAGGTGAACAAAGTAACTTATGCCATATATGGTGATAATTAATGCCTTCCAAAACTTAGAATTTAGTTCCATGGAGGAAGGGATAAAGGGATTGATGTTCCTTAACTCCCTACCTCATCCAAATTTGAGCTCAAAGGAGTAGATAAACTTGAGAAGCTTCTAGATGCACCCAATGGATAAGAATATTCCCAAACCCCAATGAAATTTTGCTCAAATTCGCCTAGCGCAGGCCAAAGAGGGCTCAAATGCTCTGCATAGCACCTAGACAGTGTACTGGACTACACTGTAGTGCACCCTAATGAAGGCCTGCCTGCACTGATCTTCTAAGAGGCAGTTTTTGGATGATTTCAGTCATGGAATCTCTTAGGAAGGAGGCATTCTGATGGTTGACTTTATTTAGGGCATGTAACAATTGAATTAGGGTTTGATGGGTCCTAATAGTACTGATCTATAAGTTGGGGTTGATGTGCTCAATTGGATCTGTAACAGTTTCCCCCTAAAGCATGAAGTCATAAATATGTATGTCGAGTGAAATGCTTTATCATGTGGAGAGGAGGTTTTGAAGCAGAAGGTGACCTACATCAATTACAGTACGTATATCATGATAATTTGATTTTTTCTCATGAACTTGTTGAGGGAAGGCATACCCATGCTCAACTTATAAACTTTCGTTACATGTACGCATATAGTCATCTACAGATATAGACCCATGAATGGATGACCATGAATGTAAGGACATTGTACACATGATTTAGTACTCGTGAAAATATCGCAGCCCAAATGGATGAAACTAGATCCAAGGTCTTCTATCTCATTCAATCTTTCACTCAAGTACAAGTCTAACCATGTGAATAGATGATCTGAAGTCGAACATGGGAAGACATCGTCTGATTACCAGTGAATGATGTAAGCCGTTAACAGACACGAGAGATCACCGATAATGATAATGACCCTCAAGGTACTACAGTACATTTCACATGGTTTGAATAGATGATTTGATGTTGAACACCATATAAAGTCTTTCGGTCAAAGGCCAGTGATGTCAACCTATTGTCGGAAGTGGGAAACCTGCCATTGATATATGCAAGCCTCAAGGTACTGAAGGGGTGTTTCTAAGTCAACTTCTTGGATGATGTGCCGATGTCGATAAGAAGCAACTCGTTGCAGGAGGGCCTTGATGTATCCCACATCAATGACACAAAACGAGGTAAATTATTTTGGAGATGAAAAATCGACTCACGGCAGAAGGTTCAAGAATGGCAATCATGAAAATGAAGGTTTACGGTATTGCAAAGGATGAAGTTTGAACTGAATGACTTCTCTTGAACATGTCAGTGACATTAAGATGAATTGATAGCATTGACCCAAATAAAGTAATGGATGGTATGATAGACCAACGGTGTGATAATCATCAAGCTGAATGACCCAACCCACATAGTCACGGTGATTAGGTGAAAGTGTCATGTTCAAGAGCGACTTGCTACCATAAAGTGTTTCCCCTTTTTCCAATTTTCCCTAGTCATTGCTGACCAGTACCTCTTTATTTTTATCAAGCTTGAGGAGGATAACATATGTTTGTTGTATAATTTCACCCTTCGGGTGAATCCATCACTATTTGATGCTTTAACGAGTCTAGCGAAGGTGAAACTCAGTCTTGTCTAAATGGACAAGTTTGTCGCTATTTGATGTTTTTAACAAGTTTAACGACAAAGATAACTCGGTCCTTTTCATGTTTAGAGAGTTTGAAAAGAAAACTCCAAAAGTTCTTTTTTCGTAGATTAATCTCTCAAGTCCGAAAAAGTGTAAAATAATACAAGAGAGATATCGTTTCCAATCCTTTAACGAGCTAGAATGGACAAGTGCTCGACAATCTTTTCATGTTTAGAGAGTCTGAAAAGAACTTAAAGAGGACTCCATTTTGAGGAATGAGTGGTGTCTAGGATAACAACTGGTTTCGGTGATGTTGGAATTTCTCAAAACATGTTGATTTATGTAAAGAGGCTGGCTAACAAGACCACTCATTGCAACTGTTCCCCAAAAAGGGTAACACAGCCAAGTGAAAGCGTATGATCGGCCAAAGGGATGGTGGCGATGGGATGAAAACAACCAAGGCTCATCTGATGAAAGAGGCTGATAGAATGGCAATCACGAGGGTTAAACTAGAAATGGGTTCATTTTTAGACAAGCTTGAACCACATGGAACTATGCCTGGGTTCAGTTTCATGTTTACACAAGCTTGGAATGAAAAACTATGCTTGGAATTGGGTTACATGCCCCCCCAACATGATGAAAGGGAGAGTCTCCTGTAACCAGATGGAAGTCGCTGTAGTGAAGCAGGACGGTTATCCAACACTTTTTGGCTTCGTCGAGATAGGGACAAAGGTGAATGGGGTGATTCCCTTCACATAACCTACAGGGAAACTTGAATTTACCATTAGGTGCATGCCCCCCAAGCTTCATTACATTCACCTAAGTAGACTACTCATGGTTATTAGGTGGATAGAATGAAGGTTCACTTATGATATCAAGTGAAAGACTCGACTGGGATTTTACGAGATCTAATCAAAGACTTGAATTGGAACTTTGCTCTAGGGGTCCTTGTTTCATTTTTTAATGAGCTTGACACAAGTCAAGGAACTCTGCTCATACCCTTAGTTTCATTTTTTAACGAGGTTGACACAAGACCAGGAACTGTCCTCGTACTCCTTGGTTTCATTTTTTAACGAGGTTGACACAAGACCAGGAACTATCCTCACAGACCTGTTTCATTTTTTAACGAGGTTGACACAGCAAAAGAACTATCTTCATAGACCCTTGTTTCATTTTTTAACGAGGTTGACATAGGACCAGGAGCAATCCTCATAGACCCTTGTTTCATTTTTTAACGAGGTTGAGACAAGACAAGGAACTCTTCTCCTGTGCCTATTTCATTTTTTTAATGAGATTGACACAAGACCAGGAACTATCCTCATATCCTTTCGATCACATCTCATAAGTGGTCATGAAGGAGAGATCTGGTTCCAATACTCCCAGTACATGATGCACGACATCATTGAATTGATAGTCAGTTGATGTAGGTATGGAACGGGTTGCCACATAATTAACCCGTGGCGGGGATGATACCATTAGTGTTGGAGAGGTAAATCCCTCTCTACGGATAGAGGCGATCCCTACTAGCCCAAAGGGGGTCTAGCAACAATCAAACAATGCTACACTGCAGGTTCCTAGTTGTAATTAACAAGTGGGTAAAAGAAACCTACTTGGATTCCAACGCTACGTTTGTCGGAGAGCTGATCTTCTCGCTCCTTCGCTCCAGCCGATCATAGTCCTCCACTATCCTCGCGGACGGACACCTGCACAAGCAAAGAGAGAACAAACACAAGCGTAAAATCTACTAAAAACAACTATGCATCAGTCAGGAAGGATACAATT
>APFE030366614.1:346941-362048 GCA_000404065.3 Pinus taeda
ATGTTTGTGATGTACTATTAGGCCAACCATACTTGTGGAGGCGACATGCTGTGTATGAGTCAAGGCCTCGCGCTGTCATTATTTCTTTGGGTGATTCATTATATAGGATACGGGAGGTAGACCCACCTACCTCCACCTCTTTGATCACTGCTAAGAAAGGCAACAAGCTCATCTCCCATACCAGGAAATTCATCTGTCTGGTTCACTCCCAAAGTAAGGGGAAGATTGTTGCTACATCCATGACCCCTGCGAAGGGTTCCTCCACGCAGTAGCAGCAAAGGGATACGGTCATTACATAGCACATGAAAAACTTCTCCTCACCCACAGGGGTACCACAAAAACTTCAAGTGGGCAACAAAGTCTGGTTGCATCGACAGAGAGAACGCCTTACCAGAACCCATCAAAAATTTAAATCACTCCGACATGGTCCTTACACCAGTACCAAGGCTACGGGAAACAATGCTTTGAAGCACATTATTCCTCCATTCCTTCGCCTGCACCAAGTGTTCAATGTGGGTTGTCGTCGACCATGCTTCCCACCATTACTGGACACATCAGAGATTGCAGGACAAGTTCAACAGATGCAGGAACTCAATGCAATGGGGACCATTGCTCTCCTGAGGGGGGAGGAATGATCCAAGTGGATGTTGGTGGCCACCCACCTATCCCATTTGGACCCATGCAACTGTCTCTTTCAGTTTTTTCAGTTTCCGTAATTGTAGCACAATTTACTATTTTTAGCAGTTTTTTTTGGGTCCTGAACTTCCAGAGCTGTTTTGAGGCCCTAAACGACATTTTTTGGGAAAATGGGGGCAACATGGGTGCATGGATTGATGTTTCCCTTCCCAAAGTGGTAGTTCTCGGATAGATCTTTCTAACGAGCTATTGTACGCGTCAAAAGGAGATCGTATGCCAAAGTTACGACCCAGGGAAATTGATGTACCAATTTACCCAAACGGGGCCCACAATTTGGCGTTTCATCTTCTAGGGTTAGGTTTTGGGATGTGAAGGGCTTTCCATTGTTTCTCAACAATAAATAGGCCTTCGAGCCTCATTGTAACATAGTTCAGAGGGATGTAGCCGCCACATCTCTTCTTAGAGATAAGCTACCATCGCCCTAGCTAATTTATTTCCAACTTTGTTTGTAAGCATATTTCAGTATTTTCCATTAATGAAATGAAGTATTATTTCCGCTGCATCTTTGTGTATATGGTTATCTCTGTATTTTGTTGTGTTCCTGTTTAAGTCCGGATCAGTTAGAACATTGAAAATTTAATTTATACAATGTCCTTCTGAGTGATTAGTTTGTGAATTTGAAACCCATATGCTTGCCCTTGATCCTTCTTTACTAATAGCTCCATCAAAACTTAAATTCCATAAAGGTTCATCTGGTTTATCATGTTCCCTGATATCTGTTTGGCATTCCTCCTTGGTGTGACATAACTCAGTGTTTTCATTGGGAACTTGCTCTTGTATATTTCCATCATTATACAAAATAAAAGAATCAAGCTCTGAATGCACTGAATATAAGGGATAATTATGAGGTATATTCTGAGTAGTAACCATAATTTCATGAGTTTTTCCCTATATAGTCTCCTATTATGTCCAAACACTAGCATTGTAGCATAGGTCATATCCATTTGGAGGGTTCCCTGGAGTTTAGCTCCCCATGAATGAGACAGTAGCATGCCATATTTAGGGGGTATGTCAGCAACAACTATGTCCATTACCATGCTCTTGGCTGGTATTTTCACCAAGTTGACACACAAATCCTTGATAAGTCCAACACATTTTACTTTACTTGAATCAAATGAATACAGATCTTTGTATCGTCTAGTGATATCTAGTCCCACTTTTCCATGATCACCCTAGGCATGAGATTATGGGAGGCCCCTAATTCAAGCATTGTGTTATGTAAGATTTTATCATCAATGTTTAAGATAATGTAAAAAGGAGGTACATCTCCATCTTTGAGTTTACTATCGACTTCAAGCACAAACAATATTTTTGATTGATCATCAGATACATTGACTGCATCAGTATCTTCACCTATACTTAAGGCTTTCATTACTTGTGATCTGTATGCAGTTTTTCTCATTAGTTCTGTTAGAGGAATGGATATTTTAAGCTTTGATAATTTATGTTCTATACTAAATGATGTTTGATTTTTGTTTAAATTGCTAGCCTCCTATTTTCAGCCAAGTCCTTTTGGGAAATATCTATTTGTTGGCTAGTGGAGGGATAACATTTGAGTTGGTTTGACTCCAGTATCAGATCTTTTTTGGGTTGGAACCTCAGTATGCTTTCTAGCAAGAATCTCAAGGTTTTTCTTAGTAGGTGTATCAACTGCATTTTTATTTGGAGTATCAGTTGTTTTCCTACCCCTCATATTATATTTCTTATGGACTTCCATAATTGCATTTTCAAAACCTTTATTATACTCTTCAGACTCTTCGGGATCTATTTCATCCTAGGATAGTAGAAAAAGGTCTTGTCATTTACTCCCATTAAATTGATTTGAGTATCATTCATGTCTTTAGCTATTTCTCCCTCCTCATTTGTATAGTTCTCTTGAAAAGGAGGTCTTACCTGCTGATTTGGACTTTTTGGGTCCCTTTATTTGATCTGGGGTTTGTTTCTTCTAAGATTTGGATTTCTAATTTGAGGAACAATTTGGTTTTCTCTATGAGGAGCCTTATCAGTTATGCTTATCATATCCATCATTTTCTCCATGGTTCTAAGTGGAATATGTATTTTATGATGAGATGGAGAAGAAGAGGAAGGTTCCTCTTTGATGGTAACCCTTCTTTTAGTTTTTAATTTTGCTTTTTTGGCTAACAAATTAGCCTCGACTTTAAGGGCATTAGCTTACATTTCCTCTAAGGTAGTAGGGTCTCTTTCTCTTAGCTGATATGCCATATCAACATCAAATCCTTTAGGGAAATGTATAAGGGCCAAGCTCAAGGGAGGTTTAATAGCAGTCGGGATTGCATTATAAAATTTATTGAACCTATCACAATATTCTTCCAGAGTCTCATTAGGTCCTCTCCTTAGGTTTTTATATTCATTCAA
Source organism: Pinus taeda (assembly GCA_000404065.3). Taxonomy (NCBI): domain Eukaryota; kingdom Viridiplantae; phylum Streptophyta; class Pinopsida; order Pinales; family Pinaceae; genus Pinus; species Pinus taeda. Next base: position 350,014 of record APFE030366614.1, read on the forward strand.
AATCCGAAGATGATTCTTTTTGGTTTCCAACCTATTCAAGAAAGACTTATGAAAGGCCTCAAGGTCAACTATACTAGCTACTGCTAAATTTTTAAACCATTTTCTCACCTCTCCAACCGAACTCTGAGCAAAAAATCTCATCTTTACATCACTTTCATCCACTTCGTGAAGATCAAAGACATTGTTCATTTTGTCTATATGTTGTTGTGCATTGATAGCACCAGTGGCATCAAATTGAATAATTTTGGTTTGGTCATCTTGAGGCATAGGATTTAACTGGGCAAGTAAAACCAAGGGAGCATAATGAGCAACCATGTTGGGTTGAATAATGTGTGATCTTAAGGGATGGATAGATATAGGATTTGTTGGGATAGGTTGGGTTACTACCTGTGATACTACTGGAGAAGTAGTAGAGATTACATAAGGGGTGGGGCCTATTGGTGTAGGATGAACAGATTGGGAAGAATGAGATGACGCTGCAACAGTGAGGGAATAAAGTTCCACAAATTGTTGAATATAGGCTTGATGTACATCTAGATCAAGAGCTGATACAAGATCCTGTAATTTGTCAAATTTCCGGAGGGCTTGCTGATCAAAATCAGGTTCAACAGATGGTCCTACAGATTTATAAGGATGGAGAACAGATTTATTAATTACTGTTTGATCGACAAAACTTTTAGATTTGGTCCTAAATAGACTGTGTTCAAATGGTAAGTCAAACTGAATATCTTGTATGGTAACGAGCTTTTCTAGAATAGAATTTTCCCTAGAAACGGGACTTTAATTCCTTGACTTTTAGCAAAACTTATTTTCCTTACTAACTTTTCGGGATCATCTAAAATTTTGGGAGGTTCGAGATTAGGATGGGATTTGGTGTGAATTCTTTTTGGAGCCAGATCTTAAATGTGAAAAACAACCTCTAATCCTTTATTTCTAAAATTTGAATCATTACTCTCCATGAAATAAAGTTTTATGAACTAGGGAAGTTAATTTCGTAAACATGAAATGAAGGATTGTTGTCCCCAGTATGGTTGCTAGAATGTTGGCACTCTTTAATTTTTCGAGGTTGCAGAGGAAAACATAGAGGTAACCACAAAACCACTTTAGAGCTTAGGATCTAGCCTTCCTAAACTTAGAGAGGGATCTCTCTATTCGATTTAACTTTGTTGTATTTAGATATTAGGCTAGTTATGAGAGTTCGATGTTTGATTTTAAAATTGATTTGGTTGATTAAATGCTAGAAATTTTCATTGGGTTATGGAGTCTACAAACTTAACGTGGACCTGTCTTAGATTTTCAAAGGAGTTTCAGAGGGCAAGGTAGCTAAACTAATTGGATCCTTTAATATTAAATGAAAGGTAATAGAAGAAAAGATATAGGTTCAATTGAAGCTAAAGAGCAGTTAAGAATTCTTTAACATGATATCAGAAGAAAACATTTAAATTATCCACAACCAAAATCAGAGTGTATATTGCAACAAATTTTGTTCATCATTTTTCTGTGAAATAATTCAGATCTAAGAAAACATAAATATAGAAGCAAAAGAAATAAACACATAGACAGTGGGAGAAGCACTTCACCAAATAGTCCAACACATGAATCTTGTGAAGAATATCCTTTTTATTACTGATCATCGCATCAAATGGAAATAGTGCAATAACGTTTTGGAATGAAAAAAATCAACCCTTGATACTTCAAAAAGAGGAATTATAAATTATTTGCAAAATATCATGTCAAAACTAACTAGGATGTATTTTAGGAATTCCTAAACAGAATCTATCTAGTTGAAAGAATAACTTCGGCGTAAATCACATGTAGACAGACATTTGTCGACGCGTTTCGAACCAACAAGTGTGGTTCATCGTCAAGACAAGTTGAAGAAACAGATCCAGCTTAGCATGTTAAATAGCCTGAGCAGAGACTCCAACGGCTAAATTGATCAACGGCTAATTTTGACCTTAGGACCCAGGTCAGATTATTATTTATTAATTTAATATTAATATTTATTATTTATGAATAATTAATTAGGTAAAATATATAAAAAATACTTCTAATGGTTAGTTTACAATATTAATTTATAAAAAATTAATTAAGATTTATAATTATTATTTGTAGCTTCATAGTCGGATTGTTCACATGTTTCCAGTTCAGTCTGTCGAGTTTCGACCCCAACGGGGGGTCCATCAATCATCTTCATCTTTCTTCATTTCATTTCTATCTTCAAAGTGTCCCTGATATTGGACCCGCGTTGGGGTCGAAACGTCGATAACTGAACTGGAAACTGTGTGAAAATCCGGAACATGAGCTACAAATAACTCCCACAGAGGCTTGAAATACCAACAAATTTATGTTATTAATAATTTACTAAATTATATATATATAAAGAGATAGAAAAAAAAAAGTTAGGATTAAAAAATAAATAAAATACCTTTTAGTGGTAAGTTTGAAAAAATATAATTACTTATTTATTTAAATTAATAATATATATATATATATTATAATAATAAAGATAATAATATTAGGTGTAAGGATAGAATATTTAATCACGTAGCTTAAAAATTAATTAAATTTATTAAAATAATCACAATCTTCACACAATATATATATATTACAATAATTAATTAATTCATAAAGTTAGGGTTAAAATATATAATAAATAAAGTGTAATGTTATTTATTTTAATTACATCATTTATTAAATGTTATTAATATTATATATTAATAATATAGTCTTAATATGGTGTGGGATCGAGCTCTGGCGCTCCCTGGCGGCTCTGACCTAGCTTCTGCGCCTGTGCCTGCGCCTGCGCTCTCCAGGCCCTGCTTGGCAGGGCCTCTGCCACCTCCCTTCCTTCGCCTCCTCGCATTCCCCTTGGCCCTCTGCTGCTTCGCTCCCGTTGGGACCCAGCCTGCCCCGCGTTGACCCTTCTGAGTTCTCCATTTGCTGGCCATTCATTCTCTGAATGACCGGGCTTGCACCTCCCCCTCCAGGCTCTGAGAACCATGCGGAAATCTTTGCTTCTTTATTCTCCGAATCTGTCACTTCCAGAACTCGTCCCACTGTGACCAAGTTCATTAAAAAACTTGATGAAATTCTGGAGGTAAATCTCCCACCTTCTCTCCCAAGGAAGTCCGCAATCATCCTTGCAGAAAGAGGGCTAGTAGGCCAGTTCACTGGTCTCTGGCCCTCCCCGAGATCAGTTCAGAAATGGGTTGAGTGCAACTGGAGCTCAATGATCCAAGGGAAGATGGCCATCAGATTCTGTGGGCGCGGATACTTCACCTTTCTGTTCGAATCAAAAGAAGACAAGAACCTCATATTCAGAAATGGCCCTTACTTCATGGACTCAAGAGGCCTGTACCTGAACAAATGGACCCCGGACTTCCATCCGGAAATGGATATCCCAAACGCTGTCCCAGTTGGGTCCGTCTCCCTCATTTGCCGCTACACTGCTGGGGAGATGAATCAGTAAAGACAATAGGGAATGCAGTAGGCAAATACATTGACAGATCGGAGCCAAGGGAGAATATGCATGCATGCGCAAGGATCTGCGTGGAAGTAGATCTAGGGAAAGGCCTGTCGGAAGCCATCAAGCTCAGGGTAGACCAATGGACACACATCCAGCAGCTGGACTATGAGCAGCTCCCCTTCAAATGCAAGGTATGTCATGAGTACGGTCATTTCGCTAATAGATGTAGTAAGTTAAAAGCAAATGATTCTTCTGAGAATGAGGAAAATCCTGAAGGCTCTTGGGAACCAGTGAAAAGGAGAAAACCCTCCCATCCGCAAGGTCCTAGCTCAAAACCTCCCCCTGATCCCCACTCTCCCTCCCCCCCCCCTCTCAGCTCAGCTCCTCCTTCAACCTCCAATCCCTTCGAATCCTTATCTGTTGAAGGCCCTCCTTCCCCCCCATCTTCTCCCCGAGCTCCCCCTTCCCCCACCCGCATGATCATCCTCCCCTTCCCTCCTCCATCCACAGACAGAATCTTTACTAGAGGCAAAATGAAAGAAGCTAATCTATCCACAGACCCTCCGAGGAAAGCTGGCCGAAAATCAAACAAAGAACTAAGAGAGTGAAACAGCGGCAAAAGAGAAGGCAACGGGAACGCAGCAACCAATGGACTCATACCTAGGCAAGCTGAAAGGAAGCGGAGAAAAGGCAAAGGAGAGGAGTGGTCCTCACCCAACCAACGGTAAATAATGAATATGGTCTCTTGGAATTGTAGAGGGATGGGCTCTCCCTTAAAACTAAAAGAAATCAGGGATTTATTAAAGCAGGAGCAACCGGATCTCCTTCTCATCCAGGAGACCAAAATTTCGGCACAAGATTTTCAACACCACAACCAAAAACTCAAGAACTTCATTGGGGTATCAATTGGCTCAGAAGGTGCCTCAGGTGGAATAGGAACAATGTGGAACAAGAACAAATGGGAAATCATCAACTCTCAATCTTGCAGTTGGTGGATCAGAACTGACCTGAAAAACAAAGGATCTCAGGAAATCTACTACATCTACAACATATACGCTCCAAATCACCACAGGGACAAAGGTTGCTGTTGGGAAACAATATCCTCAGACCTTCAAACTGTCCAAAATAGGAAAATAATCCTTGGGGGAGACCTGAACTTGATAAGAAACGTGGAGGAAAAACTTGGAGGAAACTTTCACGCAGACCCCTCAAGAGATATGCTGGAATCCATAATACAACTCCACAACCTGATTGACATTCCCCTATCCAATGGAAAATATGCACGGAGCAACAAACGGATCGGCGCATCCAATATCAAAGAGAGACTGGACAGATTCCTAATCCAAGAAGGAATCGCTGCTAGCTTCCAGTACATCAAAAGCCATTTAATCCATGCCTCGACCTCTGATCACAAACCCGTGATCCTAAACTTGGAAAAAGGCAGGAACCTGGGTCCTCTCCCATTCAAGTACAATAAAATCTGGGACTTGCAAGAGGATTTACGCTCCCTCATCAAAAACCAGTGGGCCAAAGAAGTCAACGGGTAGCCTTACTACGTATGGGAAACAAAGCTAAAGGCACTGAGATCAGTCATTAAACAATGGGCACACGAAACAGCAGCCAAGGAGAACAAAAATAAATTGGACCTCCATTTGAAGATGGAGCAGTGGAATAAGGTCAAAGAAAATGTCCAATACACTACTGAGGACTTAGATTATGAAAAAGAAATGTTCAGAGAACTCTACAGACAGAACAGAATCGAAGAAGAGGAACAAAGACATAAGTCTTGCTGCCTATGGCTAAAAGCTGGCGACAAAAATACCTCCTTCTTTCACAACAACATAAAGCTCAGGAGAGCTGGCAACCAGATAGACAAAATAGAGGCAGATGGAAAACAGCTCAGCGACCAAGAGGAAATTAAGGAAGAAGCCCACAACCATTTCAAATCTCTCCTCTCTGCGGCTCCTCAGCAAACGAACAGCTCTGAATTCCTCAATGCAATAGAGAGCAAAGTCTTAGAGGACCAGAACAAAGACTTGGATCAGGAAGTTACTGAAGAGGAGATACGTGCAACCACCTTCAGTATGCAACAGGATAAGGCACTGGGACCGGATGGATTCATGGTTGCCTTCTATCGAAATAATTGGGAAACAATTAAAAAAGATTTCGTGAGGATGGTCAAGAATGTCTTTCAAAACCACAAGATGGGAGAAAACACCAAGTCATCGCATATAGCGCTTATCCCCAAGGAAGAAAATCCCCTCTCCTTCGAAAGACTCTGCCCCATATCTCTCTGCAATGTCTCCTACAAGATTGTAACCAAAATCCTCGCCAATAGGCTCAAAAATCTTCTTCTGCACTTGATTTCTTAGAATCAGGGAGGTTTTGTCCCCAATAGGCAAATCACTGATAACGTCATCCTCATTCAAGAAGCTATTCATAGCAGCTACAATTGAGGGGAAAGAGGAATGATAATAAAACTGGACATGGAAAATGCCTTTGACAGAGTTGACCACTCCTTCTTAACAGAAACTCTTCAAAGATTTGGGCTCTCCAAAAACTTCATAAGTATCATCAACGAGTGCATCTCCAACCCTTGGACTGCTCCTTTGATCAATGGCCACCCCAACAAATATTTCAAGAGCTCCAGAGGGCTGAGACAAGGCTGCCCCCTCTCCCCCTTTTTATTCATTATTATTGCTGAGACCCTGAGCATCCACTTAGAAAAACTCTGAAGGCAAAAAGAAATCACTGGAATCCAGATCGAAAGAGGGACCAAAGAGATCAATCAATTGCTTTTTGCGGATGACACTCTTCTCATTGGGGGCACCTCCAGTCTAATGGCAAGGAGATTCAAGAAAGTGATGGATGCCTTCTTATCAGCTTCAGGAGGAAAGCTGAACAACAGAAAATGCAAGATCTATACATGGAATGTTCCTCTCCAAATTCAACAAAGAATATCCCTGATTTTAGACATTCCGGTGCAAAGGAATTGGAGTTTCTTCTCATATCTAGGACTGCCTCTTGCCAAGGACACAGTCAAGGCAGAAATTTGGGCCAAACATATAGAAAGAATGAGAGGCCTTCTTCAGAGCTGGGGCGTCTCTTGGCTGAACCTGGCAGGTAGGGTAATCCTCATCAAGGCGATCCTCTCAGCCCTCCCAATCTACCAATATGCGGTCATCTTGGCCCCGGCAAGCATCCACAAGCACATGGAGATCATCCTTAGAAGTTTCCTTTGGCAGGGAGGGAAACAAAAATCCAAGAAATTCAGCCTTGTGAAATGGGACCAGGTAACTTTACCTTATGAAAAAGGGGGCTTATCTATCAAAATCCCAAGCCTTTCCAACCGGGCATTGGGTTTCAAGCTGATTTGGAGAATTCTTACAGGCAAAGGTTCGTGGTGGGTGGAGGTCCTAAAAAGGAAATATCTCAGTGGCATAAACTCGAACCTCCTCTCTAAGCCAATAGTAGAAATACCCTGCACCCCAGTGTGGAAACTCATCAAAAAAGTGCTCCCTCAATTCAGAGAAAACACCTCCAAATTCCCTGGAAATGGGAAGAGCATCAATATTTGGTCAAATAGAATCATGGGCTCAAAGCCAAGGAATCTTCAGCAAGCTTTCAGACCACTCCAGATCTGGATGGAGGAAAGAAATCTAAACACCTTGTACGACATATCAACTTGGAACCAGAACATTTGGCAAGATTGGAAAGCCCTCAACCTCCCCACTGACCTCAGGGATCTCTGGTCCAACCTCAAGCACTCTCTTGCTGGTTCTGCACACACAAACACAGGGGTAGAAGATAGGTACATCTGGGACTCTAGCGGAGGCAAATTCACGGTTAAAGAGGGGTACAAAATTCTCCAGGCAAACACCTAATCTGCAAACTGGATCATCCACACAACTGCTTGGAAATCGGAATGTTTACCAAAGATCAAACACTTCAATTGGACACTCCTCAAAGGAAAGATCCTAACTGCTGAGAATCTAAAGGAAAGAGGAATACAGGGTCCCTCTAGATGCTGCTTCTACTGCTCTGAGGAGGAATCCATGCAGCACATTTTCCTCCTCTGTCCCTTTGCGCAAAGTTGTTGGAAACAAGTGATAAGCCCTATAGCAATCAGTGAAAGTTTTGACCAAATCGCCTCTCTTCAGAAAAATTGGGGCAAATGTTATCCCTACTCTAGAAAAGGAAAACACAATATCAATCGACTGTGGAAATGCATCCCAGCCACTCTTTGCTGGCAAATTTGGTTGGCCAGGAACAACTATGTATTCAACAACAAAAAGCCTTCCATGGCCAACATCCAAGCTAAAATAATAGCTATCATCTCAAAATCAATTAGCACCAACCTCATTACTCCCCCAGATCAGGCAAGTTGGCAGCATGCGGAGACTCAATGGTACAACAAGTTTAATCTCAGCTACACCTATCTTCAACACCCCCAAACAAAAGCTCATAAGAAGGGATCCCGCTGGAAACTCAGAGGAACAAAGGAAGAGGTCAATCAATGGATCTCAGATCAGAAGCGCCCCACGTTACACTTCGACAGAGCCTCCAAGAACAACCCAGGAAAAGCAGGAGCTGGAGGCATCATCAAAAACCACAAAGGAGAAATTATTGTCAGCTATGAATGGGGATTGGGGAGGGATTCCAACAATGTGGCTGAAGCATATAGCCTCCTTATGGGTTCCTCGATCCTAAATAGGCTGGAAATAAAAAATCCCATTATCATGGGGGACTCCGCTATCATCATCGCAGCTTTGGTATCAGGAGCAGACTTCAACAAAGCCACTCTCAACAATATAAAACACATGATCCTGAATAACATTAGAGACTTGGGAGAAACTACGTTTAAACATATTTTAAGAGAAAATAATGCAGCAGCGGATGCTCTCACCTCCAAGGCCGTCAGCAGGCCGAGCGGTCAAACAAGGGAGAACGATCACCTCTATGAAAAGGCAATCCCATAGCAGAACAACTGACCCGCCATCACCTTAGACCTGCAAGTCAAGTACGCCCTCGAATTCTAAAAACAACAGTCATCAGGCCAGTCCGGATCTCATCTGCATCCCTATAGATCCTCTGACCCCTCTCAGCTCTCTCGTGAACAACGTGCTCCAATCCTCTCAGTCATCAGATCTGCCCTCTCTTGATGCCCGAACCAATCGAGTTTCTCGTAATCCTTCCCCTGAGACCTGCATAAGTCCCTTCGCAATCTACCTTGCTCGCTACAAAGATCTCCTGGAGGATCCCGCGCATGTCCAAGCTCACATTCTTCCTCTGTCTCACATGCCTGCTTAGCGCCCTCAACAGTTATTTAATCCCCTCCCTCTCCTCTGTTTTGGACAGCAAAGAGGTGTTTATGAGGTTTTTGATCTGGCACTGAAGCACAGTAGCACCAGCGCTCGTCTCCAGACCTTCTCAGCTGCGCACCATCCTCCCATCTGGTCTCAGAAGATTAGCAACAAGCGAGGCTGCTCCTGCATCGAATCTCGCCTCCTCCAGAACCGCCCGAGGTATACCTTCTGCTTTTCTCAAGTTTGTTTGTTGCTGACCTCCCTGTTTGCTCCTTTCTACTCAGACATGGCGGAGCCCTCTGAAGCCAGACCTCAGAATGAGAATCAAGCGGGCAACAATCCTCTTGAGAACCCTCTGGATCGTGTTTTTGGCAACGACACTTGCACGCTGTGCAAGCAGCATTGTTTTATGATAGCAAGGATAATCAAGTGCCACAACGAGCTCAAGGAAGATTATCAGGCAGACAGTCGCTCTAAGAGGAAGAAACTGGAAAAGCAGCGAGCTGAAATTGAGAGCTTGAAGGAAAAATGCACCCACCTGGAAGAGGCCATTGCACACATCAAAAACATCACTGATGCAATGCAAGCAGAGGCATCCACCAGAGCAAGCAAGAAGGATACTCAGATGGAGGACTCAGTCAATCAATTTTGGTAAAATATATATATATCATGGCCAACAAATTTTGTCTCCTTGCAGGGCTCTTTGTAAGGCAATATAGCCGTTTTCTATTTCAGTACATCAGCTATAAGGTTTCTTATAAGAAGTCAGGGCCTGCGCGCCCATTATGGACTTCTTCTCCTCTCTTCCCACTCCTTGTAACAACGCTTATTTACAACAATTTTTATAATAGATAAGTACCTGACCTTGCTAAAAAAAAAATAATATAGTCTTAATATAGGTAATTTAATTATTTATTATTATTATTATTTATGGAATAAGTTATATTAGGTAAAAATAATATATATATATATTAATGGTTAGTTCAAAATATTAATTTATTAATAATTTAAATTATTTATTAATATTTATTAATATCAATAAATAAATAAATTATATATATATTAAAGATAAAGTCGACAAATGTCTGTCTACATGTGATTTACGCTGAAGTTATTCTTTCAACTATTATGGATCACAAAAGCCTCATTTCAACTAGAATCTATCTAACTGTTACAAAAATTTAGGAAAATTGAAACTGCTCGAATTGGTGGCATTAGATTGGTGGAACTGCTGAATATATGGCCCTTTGAATCCTGATGTGTTGTTGATGCTGAGTTGTACAACCAAGTCATACGCTTACTCCAGTAACTCACATAATTGATCCCAACGTTGTTCACTAGGGATAGATGCCTTGAGTAACTTTCTGTAGACCTCGTCCACTTTAGTATATTTGGCAAAAGTTGGTTTGGAAATGAAGATGTGCTTGATTTCATACTGGATGTCCAAATCATATGCCAATGCTTATAAAAATGATTTTCCTATCATGTTGACTTTTACTTCTACAAATTTAGAACCACGTTTAGCCTTGGTAAACAATTTCTAACTGTAATCTGACCATGTGCTGAGCTTGTCATTTATCACTAATAAACTAGAAAGTCCTTTTTTGTAGAGGGCTTCTAGCTTGTTGAAGAACCTATGTACAATAATGTCTAGAACTTGATATTTTTCTTCTAGCTTCTTGATCAAATTTCTCTTGGTTAGCACCTTTTTTACCTCTAGTATGGTTTTAGTTCCGTCCTTGATCTCCATTTCTTCTAGTTCCTGCTTGTTTTTGGAATTGAGGAACTTGATGAGCTCTATAACTTCACTAGGTTTATCACCCAACTGCACTTTTATTTCTTTAATAACTTCATTAGATCTCTCAATTAATTCCTTTTGCTCAAGTATAATTTTTATAGATGGTCAGATTTCTATCATGGTTTCATTTATCCTTTTCCAAATGTTCTCCTTAACCTGGGCTAGGGTATTACCCATGGTTGTTTCCTTTTCTATCTGCTGCACTCTCTGGGAAAGCCTCTGAGATTTCTGCAACCATGTCTGGAGAGAATTCTCATATCTGGTGTTTTGTTCCTCCATGACTTTTAAATCTTCTCTCAGCTTTTTAATTTCTTCTCCTTTTATCGATATGTTTTCCATTGATTGAGCCAATTTGGTTGAATCACCTGTAGTTGAAGTTGTGGGTTTTATAGAGGAGGATACTCCTACTATTGTAGCTGCTATATGAATGCCTGTTTGAAGTAGTGATGCAATGGGCACTGCATCAAGAGGAACCATAGCAAGTTGAGAATTTTGTTCTTTCTCTTTGATCAGTTTATCCATCTCTGCCTCCATTTCCTTAATTTGTGCACTCTGTTCCACTAGTAGCTTCAACATTTCTTCTTTTTGTATCTTTGTTTCTCCTAATTCCTTTGCTTGGGGATCTTCAGCGATAGGCAACTTCAATTGCTTCCTCAGGGATGCTTTATCAACATTCTTTTTCTTAATAATCTCTTCCATGGCCTTTGAATTACCTGGATCAAAACTTGCTTTGATCACCATATCCTCTAAATATTTAATTCTATTATCTTTAGCCAAAGAGAAAATTTTCTCTAGTTTGAGCTGGGATTGAAGATTGTTGTTATGCAACCAACTCACAAAATAGAAGAAAAGATAGATAAACGACTTCAAAATCAGCCTCTTCGAGGGGGCAACCTCCTTTACATTACACAAATGAACAATTCTTGGATGATACAAATGACAAGACCTCCTTTCTATATATAGGTGTCTAAGGGGTCACAATATAATCATAGTTGACATAACAATAATAATGTAAGGGCACAACATTAACAATAGTGGATTTCTATGGAGCACAATAATAACAATATGTGGACAACATGGGCACAACAATAACAATAAGGGGCTATAATGACAATACTAATAAGGGAATACACTAGTATTACAGGGACCTAAAATGCCCCTTTCCTTCAAAAAAGTGTTGTCCGCAAGACTTGAGTAGTTCTGGATGCTTTTGTATAAAATTCTCATCCTCCCATGTGGAATCTTCAGTGGGTAAGTTCTTCCACTTGATGAGATATTCTAAAATTGATTGATTTCGTAGCTATCGAGTTCTTTTTTCAGTGACTGCTTCAAGTTCCAATATGATTTTTCCTTCCTCATCAAGTTCTGGCAATATTGTTTGAATTGGGAGCTTGTCACCTATAACCTTCTTTAAGCATGAAACATGGAAAACTAGGTGCACTCGGGAAGATGCAGGAAGTTC
>APFE030366614.1:364672-377797 GCA_000404065.3 Pinus taeda
AATTATACCAGCCTCTAGCATTTCTGCAACCATACGTTCAATTTCACTCTTTTGGGCATAGGGATATCTGTAAGGCCTAATGTTTGGGGGAACACTTCCTGGAATCAAATTAATAGCATGATCATGATCACGAATATGTGGGAGGTCTTTGGGAGTCTCAAATACCTTGGAATGATTGTCCAATTTTTTTTTGCAGATTTGGAGAAATAGACGATTTCAATGTGGGAACCTCTAGCGAACATAATTATGCAATTATGACACGTTGTTCTTTCTTTAGAAGCTTTGCCATTCCGTTAGAGTTGATTATCTTTCCCAGTTTCCCTGTGATACCCCTTAATTCAACTTCCTTTCCTTTTGAAAAAAAAAATCAAGAAATGTTCTTGAAAATTAAAAGCTATCGTACCCAAAGTTTGTAGCCATTGGACTCCTAGTACAACATCAACACCATCCATTGGAATGGAAAGCATTGGATTATTAAACACATATTCTCCCATGGATAGCTTGATATTATGGAACTTTCCAGAGAAATTTATGGTTCCTCCATTTGCAACCATCACTTGACATTCTGGTGCTGGATATAGGAAGCAATTCAATTCCTTCGCTATCTTACAATGAATAAAATTACGGGTACTGCCCGAATCAATCAACACTATTACCTTTTTCTTCTTGATATGCCCTTCTGTCTTGATAGTTTGAAGAGTGGTAAGGACGACCAATGCATTACAAGATATGGTCAGATTCATATTTTCTTTATTTAGGGTTTGTTCTTAGTGTGTATCCTCTTCTTTTGATGTTGCTTGTTCCTTTTCTTGTTTCTCTTCACAGTCTATGTAAAATAATTTCTTCTCAATACACTTATGAATTTGAGCGTATTTGCTATCACAACTGTAACAAAGCCCATTTTCTCTTTTTTCTTCCAATTTTTGTGGTGTCAACCTTGTAGGTTGTGGAAGGCTAGGGGTAACAACACTTCCATCTTTATAGTTATGATTGGTAGGATTTCTTGTTACCATAATTTTTCTTTCATTTTTTCTTACCAACCTGAATGCCTTCTCCAATGAATCAAGCTCCTAAAGGCGCACCTCATGTTGGATGTTATCTTTTAAAGTCCCCATGAACATATCAATCCTATGCTCCTCTGGAATATCTTTTACTCTTATATTCAATTTTTGGAAGTCCTCAATGTGCTCCACCATTGAACCCTTTTGTTTGAGATTTACCAATTGACCAAAAAAGGTGTTTCTTTTTGTATCCTCATAATGTGCTATCATTTATTCCGTAAAAATTGCCCAAGTGACAATTTGTTTACGAGAGAAAAGCCATCAATACCATGCAAATTGATTGAGTTCCAAATATAAATTCGCAATGCGTACCTTTTGTGTGTTTTCACATTATGGAGATCAAAATATTGCTCCATCTGTAGTATCCATGTTACGGGATCCTTGCCGTCAAACTTCCTCATATCAATCTTCTGGAACATGGTGGGTCTTCAATCTAGCGTTAGAGTCCATGAAATCATGACTAACATTTCTTTTGTTCTCATTATGAGTTTCCTCTACCACCTTTTCACCATTACGAAGCATTTCTTGTAGAAACTTTGCAAATCTCCTTTCAAACCTTCCATGTCTGTCTTCAAATCTTCAATGTTTACTTCTAAACCATCCATCTTATCTTCTATTCCATCCATCTTAGCTTCCACGCCATTCATCTTAGCTTCCACGCCTTTGTTTAAGCCATTCATCACACAATCCATCTTAGATTCCACACCATTCATCTTAGTTTCTATGCCTTTCTTTAAACCATCCATCTTAGCTTCCGTTACTTTCTGTGAGAGTGAAATTTGTTGCACTTGGTCTCGTAATTTTGATGTATCATGTTGCATTTCTTCCTCTTCTTCATGTGTCATGCTAGAGATTTCAAGTTGCTTACTAGGTGTTTCCATTTTCTTTTTTCAAGGCATCAATTAATGATAATTATGCTTCACTATGCCCTTTGAATTCCTTCAAACTATTTTTTCAAACCAAACTTATGGAAAATTTTGAAAAGACTACACACTATTTTTCACTTTGTAGGAGCTCGATATTGAATCTGTTGTATCTCTGTAACTTATGATATTCAAGGTCTGAAATTTCATCCTGAGGTAGCCCTCTGAGTCTTCTTTCCAACCCTGCAAGTTTGATCAATACTGGATTCTCCAAGAAAGAGTTATTCCAAATCTCCCACGATGACCTGATTATAGACTAGTTCAATAGAGTGAACTTTTACGAATTTCCACGTGTCACCGTTTTGACCTTCAGACTTGCAAACAATACATGGAAAAATACACTCCATATTCTTTCTGTAACGTTTTACGAACTTTCAATCTGATGATCAGAGAGAAAGTTATGACGATTTTCCCCAGGTCACCTGTTTGAGATATAATTCAGGAGCCTGCAAAAACCCTAACTTCCATGGATCATATCTCCGAAAATATAGTGAGACAGGATCTGAAATTCATACTTGAGGTTCATCAAGATTCCAGCTCAAATGGGTTTTAATGGGTTTTAATTTCAGCTTCTAAAACTTCGTAGAAAAAAAGTTATAGTGAAACTTCCATGATGACATGTTTGAAGCAATGAAACCCTAGAATACGAAAGCTCTGATACCAAATGTTATGCAACCGGCTCATAAAATAGAAGAAAATATAGATAAACGACTTCAAAATCAGCCTCTTTGAGGGGGAAACCTCCTTTACATTACAAAAATGAACAATTCTTGGATTATACAAATGACAAGACCTCCTTTCTAAGAGGTCACAATATAGTGAGAGTCAACATAATAATAATAATGTAAGGGCACAACAATAACAATAGTGGGCTTCTATGTGGCACAATAATAATAATATGGTCACAACATAAGCATAACAATAACAATAAGGGAATACACTAGTATGACAAAGACCTAACAATTGTTCAAAGATAGCTACAACTTGGAAGCAGTCAGGTTAGTCTGTGTGAAAGTTGAATTCACAATCTCTCCTGTTTGTTGTGCATGTCCATCTGGTCCAAAGGATGGACATATTTTGCCTCAAACTCAAATGTGGTTTGCTTGAAATCAATTGCATATTTAGGTAAGTTCCTTCAATAGAACACCAAGGGACACCGCTCACAAACAGATCACAGACCAGTACACCAATATTCTTGATGTGGTTAAAACCCTCAAAGAGGGAAACAGTCCACGACCTGAGCCAACGCGGCCACTTCAAGAAATTTATTGATGTAAAAGAAAGAAAATTTACATAATCTTCTCTCATGAACGATCACCTTACAAATGACCCTCCATGCTCTTTAAATAGAGATCATGGACCAATCGTGTGTTAAGTCACAGATCAAGTGTTAGTAATACCGAGGAGAGAATGAACCGTCGGATCACTTTATGTCTAGAACATATCATGACCATCGGATTTTAAGTTACAAAAAGTACAAAGTAAAGAAACACACTCTACCTAACTCTACACTAGACCAAGTTATACTTAACTATTTCCTATGTGTCGAAATATCCTAACATCCCGTCTTAAGAACAACTTGGGATAGGATTGAAGGATGTACAAATACGACATAATATGAGAATGAAGAAGGCATTAGAGCCTACCCCACCTTAGTGAAAACTTCCTGAACTCCAACCATAAATCGAAGTTTAGTAAAATTCGCCTTTGTGAGAGCCTTTGTAAATATGTTTGCAACTTGATCATTGGTTGAACAATATTGCACTTCAAGAACATGGTCATGAATGAGCTTTTTGATGAAGTGCATGTGTAGTTCAATGTGTTTGCTGCGATAATGTTGGAATGGATCTTTGCATAGTTGAATGGCACTTTGATTAGTACAACAAACTGTAGTTGGATGTTGCTGCTGAAAGCCAAACTCTGACAGGATCTGATGAAGCCACAGGGCTTCCTTACTAGCTTCTAGGGCATCACGATACTCTACTTCTGCTAAAGAAAGAGAAATGACACTTTGTTTCTTGCAAGCCCATGTAATATGTCCAGAACCAAGAGTGAAGACATAACCTGTAGTAGACTTTCGATCATCAAGGTCACCAACCCAATCAAAATCAATGAAACCAACCAATAGTGGAGATGCTTTTGCACTATAATGAATCCCAAACTGAAATGTACCTCGAACATAACAAAGTATTCTTTTAGTTGCTTTCCAATGACTTTCATGTGGGTTTTTCATAAACCAATCAATAAGGCCAACACCAAAGGAAAGGTCAGGACGAGTATGGGTTAGATACAAAAGTTTTCCTACAAGATGACGGTATAAGGTAGCATCAACTTCAAGGGAAGTACAAGTGACTGAAATTTTGGCTCTAGACTGAAAGGGAGAAGGGGTTGGCTTACAATCTTCCATGTGAAAGTGGCGTAGAAGATCACATGCATACTTGGACTGGGAAAGGGAAATACCTTGTTTGGATTGTAAGACATGAAGACCAAGGAAATAATGCAAGTTTCCTAAGTTCGTCATTTAAAACTTCTTTTTAAGGCTGGACTTCACATGGTTTATAAGGTTGGGATCACTACCGGTAAGGATAAGATCATCAACATAAAGAACAAGAATGATAAGAGACTTACCCACTTTCTTGGTGTAGAAAGTATTATCAAAATGACACCTAGAAAAGCCAATATCTAAAAGAAAGCTATCCATTTTGGCATACCAAGCCCAATAGATTTGCTTGAGACCATAAAGGGATTTCTTAAGCCGACATACAAGGCTGGAGTCTGTTTGTATAAAGCCAGGAGGTTGTTCCATATATATTTCTTCATGCAAGTCCCCATGAAAGAAGGCAGATTTAACATCCATATGATGGACTTCCTATTTGAAAGAGGCAACAAGGGAAAGAACAAGGTGGATAGAGTTCATTTTGGCAACAAGGGAGAAGGTTTCAGTATAGTTAATGCCTTCAACTTGTGAAAAACCCTTAGCAACAAGATGAGCTTTATGTTTATCAACTTTTCCATCTGGTCCAAACTTGGTTCTATAAACCCATTTGCATCTAACAAATTTTCATCCCTTTGGAAGAGGAACAAGGTCCCATGTATCATTTGACAATAGTGAACGATATTCTTCATTCATAGCTATGTCCCAATCTGGATGGCCTGAAGCTTCTGCAAAGGTGTCAGGATCATAATTCATTAAATCTTGAGCCAGTAAAGAAGAGGCTCTATCAAACTGAACACATGTGCGACGTTGATCTGTAGGATCACCTGCAAGAGCACTTGTTGCATCTCGAGTAGCGTGGACCCATTTTGGAAGTTGAGGAGCTGAAGGAGGATCCCAAGAAGGTGGGGGAGGATTGTCATCCTTGCTGTCATCATCTAAAGAAGAAATATTTTCAAAAGTAGAATGTATAGAGAGAGGTGGCACATTTGTCGAACTAGGCTCGTAGGCCGATATATTTTCAACAAACTTTACATCTCTTCTAATGATAACAGTTTCGGATTTAGGTGGAAGAGGTCTATATTCTTTGACATCTTCAGAATATCCAATAGAAATACATTTTTCACTCTTAGGTTCTAAGGCTTTGTGTTTCTCATCTGGAATATGGGCCCATGCTTCACTTCCAAAAACACGAAAGTGAATTACATCTGGTTTAATTGAGCTTCATGCTTCTTCTAGAGTGATATTCTTTAAAACCTTAGTAGGAGTGTGATTTACTATGTAATTTGCACAATTAATTGCTTCTGCCCAAAAATTAAGACTAGTCCTTTAGATTGAAGCATACAATTAGCCATTTCCTTTAAGGTGTGATTCTTCCTTTCAACTACACCATTTTGCTGTGGAGTATATGGAAGAATATGTTGCAATTGAATTCCATGCTGAGTGCAAAAGTTGATGAATTTGTTTTTAAGATATTCTTTGCCATTATCGGATCTTAGCTTAAGAATTTGATGTCCAGATTTTTTCTCAACAAAGGCCTTAAAGGCAAAGTTCCAAAGGCAGCTCAATTAGTTAATCGGAGAAATGTGAAATCGTTGAAACTTGAAAGACCCATGTTTAAATGCCCCAGTTGTGACCTCAGCTATCGAGAGAAGGACATATCATAATTTACCATATGAACATGGAGGTCTATCCATTCATTTACCAGGCTTAATGAACACTGCACTAGGGATGAAAATAATATGGAGAATGATAACCAGAAGGGAAAGTTGGTGGAAAAAATCCCTCTCCACAAAATACTTGAATCAAACCAGAACAAAGTTATTGACAGACAGCATCCCTATGAGGCCTTGCACGCAAGTCTGGAAACTTGTAAAGAAAATAATCCCCTCAATCAAGAATCATATATCTAAAACTCTAGGAAATGGGAAATCGGTGTCAATTTGGGACGATAGAATAATGGGAAAAGAGCCTCTAAACCTTCAATTGGACCTCCTTGGCATACAAAGATGGATGACAGAAAGAGGGCTGAACGCTCTTCATTCAATTTCAACATGGTAACAACAAACTTGGCATGAGTGGCAAATCACAACAATCCCCTTAAACTTAAAAGGACAATGGGAGAAACTAAAGCATCACCTCGAAGAAGCAGCGCCCATAAGTATCGAGGAAGAGGACGAAGTTGTCTGGGATCCAAGTGGAGGAGGATACATGATTAAAACAGGGTACAAAGCATGTCAATATCACCAAAAACATCAGGAATGGGGCCTCTGGAAAGTGGTTTGGAAAACTAAATGTCTCCCTAAAGTCAAAGTATTTATATGGACTCTTCTCAAAGGAAAAATACTAACTAGTAAAAACTTAAAAAAAAGGAATTCAGGGTCCCTCCAGATGCTCCTTGTGCTTGACAGAAGAAGAGTCCATTCAACATCTCTTCTTGGATTGTAGGATAGCCAGAGATTGCTGGAATCAGATTTCAAGCCCACTAGAAATCAATTTAAACTTCACAAACACTTTCTCAGGGTTTTATAAAGCATGGGAAAAGAATTACCCTTACTCTACAAAGAACAAGGCTACAATAATCAGGTTCTTGAAATGCCTTCCTGCAGTATTGTGTTGGCAGATTTGGCTAACTAGAAATAAAAGCATTTTCAAAGATCAAAAGCCAAGAATAGGTAAAATCTTATCAAAAATTTGGGGTTTAGTTTCAGAAATTTTAAACACTAAAGCAATGTCAGTAGTGGATCACAACAATATTCAGCAAGAGGAGAAAGATTGGATTAGGAAATCTATATTGGAAAACACTGGAGAAGTAGGACCAAAGAAATATCCTACAACAAGAAATTGGAAATTAAGGATGAGTGAAAAAGAACTCAAAGAGTGGAGAAAAAAACAAAATAGTTTTAGTCTTTTTTTCAATGGGGCATCGAAAAACAACCCAGGGAAAGTAGGAGCAGGAGGAGTGATAAGTGATTCAGATGGGAAAGAGATCGTCACCTATGAATGGGGCCTAGGAGAAACCATAAATAATAAAGTCGAAGCCTACAATCTTCTATTAGGCTCAAAGATATTAAAAAAGAAAGCAATTCGAGATCCTATAATAATAGGATACTTTGCAATTGTTATTGAAGCAATGATCAAAAGTAAAAATCCTAATAATTCGGCAATGAACAAAATCTACAAGAGGATAAGATTGGATCTAAAAGGCTTAGGAAGGGTCAGCTTCAAACATGTCCTGAGAGAACATAATAAAAAGCTGATAACCACGCTAATAAGGCAACAGAAAGAGAAGCAGGAAGTATCAAGGAAAATAAAGAAATATATTGCAGCTCCATCCCATAATCTATTACATTCTTCATGAAGAAAAAGCAAAACAATGGAAAAAAGTATGAGGAAAATCAAAACAACAGTGAGAGTACACCAGAAGATCATAAGGTAGATATGGTAGCAGATGCACTCAATGGGAATCTACAAGAGTATAATCAACAAATCCAAATCAAATCTGCCACCATCCCAAGCCCATAGGCCAAGGAGGATAGAAATATTCTCTGTCCGAATCGAGCTGATATCTGTCATATCAGTGTAAAGTTTCAAGCAAAATGTGAGTTCATACATCGCAATCGAATTCCCATCTCAATCACTGCAATAGGACTCATATCCTCGCGTTCATTAACAAGCATAGTGATCCTAATGCTAGCCTGTGTAACTCTCCCTTGAATTGCAAAAGCTCCCAGCTATACGTTTTCAGTTACCTGTGTCAAGCTATTAGTGAACCTTTCTCTCAGTTAGGCGTTTTCATACACCTGAGTCATTTTCCTTCCCTCTGTTAGTTCTCTTTTACACTCTCAACCATATCCAAACACGGTAACAACATTTGTAAACTCGTTACCCCCAACAGGCATAGTGCTCTCAATAACACCCTATGTATCCCACCCCTGAATCGATATAGCATTCTGCTCTGTGTCTTCATTCCTCTGTGTCAATCTATTAATGTGTCTCCCTCTTATCGAAATCTTCATCATCTCCTACAAAGTCATTTGTCTTCTCATAGTTTTTTCTTCATTATCCACTCAGCCACCGAAAAAATCCCAGCAGACATTTCATCAAATCGGCTATAGAGCATCTCTTCAATTCAAGTTCAGAGCATCTCCTCTATTCTAGATTGGGTGTTGCTGTGCATCAGTCTCTATTGGGTAGTAATAGGCTACTACAGGTCTAATTCCTCTTCCAAGGATAATCGAAGCAGAGAAAAAAATTCAGCAGAAGGCATACTAAATACGACAGTAAGAACAATAAGAGCACATACAAGAGGAATAGAAAATCTGCAAAAATATAGCAAGTCAGTGGATCAAAATGGAGTGCAATCCTATAGAAAGAGTTGCAAAAAATGATGGATGCCCAACATGCAGGGAAAATAAGTTTATGATAGCCAGGTTCAACGATGCACTCTAGGAACTCAGGTCAGGAATGAGAATAAAGACTCTATAAACAGAGAGCTATAGATAATCAGAAAGCCGAAATACTAGAACTCAAAAACAAATGCAAGTATCTTAAGGAAGTCATAGCCTATATCAAGTCAATCACTCAGAGCCAGGAAGGGGAAAACTATGCTCAGCAAAGCAAGAAGCACCACTCTCAATAGGAGCAGTTAGTCAACCAGTACTGAATAAGCAATGAATTTTAACGTATTGCAAGTTTATTTTACTGCTAGGACAATATGTAGGGCAATATGCCAATCTAGTCAAAGGAATACATAGAATATTGGATTCAAGCTTAGAAATAGGGATTGGGCTCCCATTTTCATCTTTCTACTTGAATCCAAACCCCACTGAATGTAATAGGAGTATGCTCCTCTTTTTTTTTGCAATATAATCGATATCCGATCGTGTTAAAAAAAAAAAACAAAGGCCTTAAAGGCCAAGAACATGTTAAAGACTTCACTCTTGAGTTTTAAGAAGTATACCCAAGTGCATTTGGATAAATCATCAATGAAAGTTAAAAAATACTTGTAACCAGAGAATGAAATAATTGGACGTGGACCACATAAATCATTATGCACAAGTTGTAAAGGGGCTAAGGCGTGCCAAGAGGCAAGTTTTTCAAAACTACCTTGATGATGTTTTCCGAGTACACATTCGAAACAAACACCATCTTTGCAAAATGCATAGGAAGACTTGTCACCATATTTTCTTTACATAGATTTTGAAGGGAGCAATAGTTTAAGTGACCAAATCACTCATGTTAAAGTTTGCTCACTTCATCATTATGAGCAACAAATGATGAGGGAAGATTTGATGACCCAAAGTTGTAAGAATGCCATATGCATTCTCCCTTTCTTTGTGTCACTGGCTGAAATAAGTCTGTGTTGAATTGAGGAAGACTGCTTCCTAAATTGAGCGTAAATGTTATCATGGAGGGCTTCATTCCTCTGTTTAATTTCTTTGTACCTTTTAAATATGTTCAACTGCCTATGTTCTGTAAATGAATCTGGTGTATGAAGTGTTGTGGCTGGATTCTCTTTAGTGGTTGAGGATGATGGAGAATCAGTGGTGTTGCTACCAAACTTTAAAGTATGAAGGTCAAAGAGTAAAATAGTACCCTGTGTTTCGTCCAATGGTGGGAAATCTACCTTGGAGCTTGTCTTTGTTTTTGTAGAATAGATCTTGAAATCTTTGGCTGAGACTTCTATTATTGAAGGTGTGTCCTCCTCTCTCGGTCTTTTCTCAATTTTCTCTTTGGGAGTAGGAGTCTCTGAAGCAGTTCTGGACAACACCTACTCTTCGGCCTCCTGTAATGTGTTCTCTACCCAATCCTATTAATTCATATATTTCTCAAACTTTGGTCTTTGGGTATGTACATAAGGGGTTGTCTTTTGTTCCAAAATTTGCAGAGAAATTACCCCAAAGGGGTCATAAGACCATGTAAAGCTGAGGGGGAAATTCATCTATCTTAGAAGGAGGCCTGCTTCCTTTCATGTTGCTCTACTATTACAGATAAATGGCTCTATCTATGTTTTTATTTTGAACTGGGACTTCTTCTTAGTTGCCACAAAGTGAATGTTGCTTGATTGGATTATTTGCCTAATGTATTCCAAGGAAAATATCCTCATATGAAGATATTTGGGTAGTTTATAGGGTGGCAGCTTGGAGCCACAAACCCTGATCTCTGTATAATTTTGGTATAAATACCAATCTCCTGTCTTCACTTGCTTACTGAGATGTAACACCTTTTGAATATCTTCACTGATCCTGGGAATCTGCTGGCCACTCAACAAACAAGATGCTGGATATAAGAACTGATCTATTAAATCTTTGAACCTATACTCCTGTGATTTTTTTTCTTCTTTTGATAATTGAGGTCGAAAAGGTTATGGATTGAGGCTCTCCTTGCTGATTGATTTTATGAACTGCGAAAGGAAACATGTCCGTTTGGAAGAAAATAAACATATGCATAAGAATGGAAGAATATTTGAACATTCCTTTAGTTAGAAACTGAAGGAATTGTTCATGCATTACATCTGCAAGAAAGTGACCATAGTCAAAGATTACTGACAATCCTTCTTCTGTGGAAAGGGTGGACATAAAGCCAAAAATAGGCTCATCTACCCATTCATCTGAGAAGTACCCATGTAAGCAAGACAAGACATAGATGATCTCTTTGGTTCTTTGGGGGGAAATAAAAAAGGGATAAGGGTGGTTTTTCTTGGGCAATTGAGAATCTTCTAGTAGGAAGACTTCAAAAATCCTGGCTCTCTAGGGAAAAGTGAGCTTTTGGAAAATTTCTTTAAGAGCATCAATTGAAAAGGGAGTCATGGATTAACTGTGTGGGATCTACAACATCTGGTTTATATTCTTAGGGGTAATGGTGAAAATGATTTCACCATTAGGGGAGATGATGGCTCGTTTTCTTGAGAGATAAGAGGCACGACTCTTCAGGAAGAATTCAGGGAAATAATAGGATTGGGGAAAGACGAACAGGGGAAGTCTAGATTGCCAAAGCCCAATTTCATCCGATTGGTCTAGATAGGTGTCTCGAAACCAATAGTGTAATTCAAAGAGGTCGAATTCACACTGTGTTTCGACGATTTTGTAGTCTATGTCGGTTAAGGGAATGTGGTCTAAATCCATAGATGGAGGAAGAATCAGGTTTATCACTGTGGCGTCAGTTTTGGTTTTGGAGGCCATTGTGATAACATGGTAGAATTGCAGAGGATGATAATGCTAATTGCGTGGAAAAAGAACTTACAAGCAATTACTCTGTCAACAATGAATAATAGATGAGGGGAAAACAGAGATCGGGTTGATACCACTGTGAGAGTATGAGAGTGAGGGAAGAACGTGATCGAGGGCGAGTGTGAAGATTTATAGGTTCGTAATGGAGCGAGACTATTGGCTAAAACAGTGGTTTTGGGGGAGCATTTACTCTGCAATGGGAAAAAACCACGACAAAAGGAAGTGGCAATGGGAGGACGTAATGGTTAATTGATGTGGTGCCAAGCGATAGATAGAAGAAGACGCGATGTTGTTGGTGGGAAAGGGCAAGGGTTTAGCAGTTTTCAGATGGGGATAGGAGTGGTTATTGTAAGTGGGGAGGGGGAGTGCGAAAAAGATGGGAGATGACAATAGCGGTGGGGCCCGATGGAGAACCGCTTTTTTGGGCCCCCCCCCCCACACCCCACAAAACCCCAAACATGCCGATGGGGGGGGGGGGAAGACCTGGGAGCCATCTGATGAAAAGGGATCGTGATAAGGAGCAGGGAAGATTGGTGACGTTTAACGCCCACGACTGAATGTCACATCGCACATATATATTTTCTACAATAAGGTCCAAACTTTGGACAGATAATATTACATATAGCACTCTTTAAGATAAATTCAATTTTCCCCCAAGCTAACCTAACTAAAGCAACCAAGGTGCATTTAGGAGTGAAAACCCTTATTTATTTTGCAACTTAAAGGACTAAACACCTATTCAAAAAGTAAAACTACTCTAACAAACACATCAATCCAGATTATACTGTTGGATTAATTTATTCACCTAATCTACCTAACCTAATCTCAACCAAGATTGCACTATTTCGCTAAGTTATTCATTCTAATCTAATTAACATAAATTGAAATTTCCTTGAACATGATTAAGCAATATGTTTCAAACAAATGATCGAGCTCTGGCACTCCCTGGCAACTCTGACCTAGCGCTTCTGCGCCTGCGCCTGTGCTCTCCAGGCCCTGCCTGGCAGGGCCGCTGCTGCCTCCCTCCTCTCGCCTCCTCGCCTTCTCCATTGGCCCTCTGCTGCTCCGCTCCCGTTGAGGCCCAGCCTGCCCCGCACTGACCCTTCTGCGTTTTCCTTTCGCTGGCCATTCATTCTCTGAATGGCCGGGCTTGCCCCTCCCCCTCCAGGATCCGAGAACCATGCGGAAATCTTTGCTTCTTTATTCTCTGAATCTGTCATTTCCAGAACTCGTCCTACTGTGACCAAGTTCATTAAAAAGCTTGATGAAATCCCGGAGGTAAATCTCCCTCCTTCTCTCCCAAGGAAGTCCACAATCATCCTTGCAGAAAGAGGGCTAGTAGGCCAGTTCACTGGTCTCTGGCCCTCCCCGAGATCAGTTCAGAAATGGGTTGAGCACAACTGGAGCTCGATGATCCAAGGGAAGATAGCTATCAGATTCTGTGGGCGAGGTTACTTCACCTTTCTGTTCGAATC
>APFE030366618.1:6855-42154 GCA_000404065.3 Pinus taeda
TTGTGGAGCGCTCACAAGTAATGAGAGGAGTATCCTCTCAGCGGTGACTTTACCCCAAAAAAAAATTCCCACTGCAGCACTGGGCTTATCATCTATCTGAGGATGTTCAACGAACATTGGGTCGTGTGATGAAGTTTGGTACTTTAATTTTATCGAAGTATTATATAAAGAATCATAACTATCACATAACTGATTGTAACCGACTAATATTGGGTTTTAATCAGATGGTAGAGATTGTTTCTATCGTCTAGCACCTAAATCAAAGGTGCACAAAAATACAAGTGGCATGGGAGGGGAGTTCATTTAAGAGGGAACGCCTTACGGCCTAATTACATCTTGTTCACGATGATAAAAATATGTATACTTTAAATAAATTAGTTATAAATACATAAAAAATAGATATTTATTTCACATAATCTAAATAGGAAATAAAAATGCATCACCAAGTCTATTTGAAAGTCAAACAAATGTCTCTTAATCACCATCACAAATTCAGTCCGTTTGAGATGTTCCTCTCCCACCAGTGCGATCATATTTATCAAACACACCACACAAATAATATTTAAACATATAGTTATAGCTCGGTGCGTTTGATAACGTGAACATTTCGTATTGGTGCTAAAATGTTAAACGTGTGCATCAATGCATAAGTGTGATGCACCACTACGAAAAATTAAATTTGTGAAATAACAATGGCGTGTCATAAGTATTTGTGCACCGATTCCGGTGCAGTTGTGCTTTAAAGCGCATCGGATCCAATGCATGACTGTGTTTTTGGCGCACCGATGATTTTTTTTTTAATTGAAAGTTATGTTTCCATATTAATAAATATATTTTTCATTCAATAATTTTTTTTTATGAATTTTACAAATTATATTATAAAGTACCAACAAGACGAATAAAAAAAATATAATTAGCGAATTAATGACAAAAAACATACAAAAATAGTATAAATGATGAAATAACACAAGTACATATTACTCTCCATTATCGTCACCTTGATTATCTTCCTCGCTTGGCATGATAATATTGTTGTTCTCAAAAATATGTTTTGATTGAGGGTCGTG
Source organism: Pinus taeda (assembly GCA_000404065.3). Lineage (NCBI taxonomy): Eukaryota > Viridiplantae > Streptophyta > Pinopsida > Pinales > Pinaceae > Pinus > Pinus taeda. The sequence goes on from APFE030366618.1 coordinate 7,923, forward strand.
TCTTAATACGAACCACCAATCCCTATCCAACACATTTGGGTAAAAAAACACCCGGTTGCAGTGTTTTGGGAAAACATAAGGCTCCCTAACTTAATGCCACATCTTTCTAGAGTGGATAAATATCAAATCACTATCTCAACCTTCCTTTACATTATTCCAATCAAAGGCGTCTCACCACTTGCACCTAAAAATAACACATTGGAACGAAGATATGTCCTCTTGAATGATGTCTTGTATCTTTCTAACGTAACCTAATGTCCCTTGCATTAGGTTTTGATTGTGGTGGCTAGCATGAATAGAATGGTGTAACTCGACTTCCACTCCACAGCCTCGTGTCATGCATCCATCATCAACAAACTCTGTGCAAAAATGATGTTCATATGCCCACATAGATGGGAATAAATGCACCTATAAAAAAGTTTAAAAATCAGAGTGTCATGTGTCTAATAACCCGAACATAATTAAAAATAAAAAATATATATAGGTGTTACAATTCAAAGGTGCAGTATGAAGTTAAAACTGTACAGAAAGATAATATAATTACCGAGTTGTTGCACCCAAACCTTATGTTTAGCGCATCCTCTTCAACATGCGGTTAATGGCCAGATGCACCATATTTCTCTATAACTTGATCAACAACCCAACTGTTAGTGCATGCCATTGACATATTTTCTTTTAAATGACAAGGATAAGCATGCTTCTACCATTCAACCGTTTAAATTATTTCATGTCACTGTCCCATTTCCTCCTCTTCTCTTCATACAATGCGACCCACTGTTGTGTCGCTTCCGTATTGTAAAAAATGAAATTGTTGATGGCTTCAATTTATGAATTCGCTGATGAAATCAAACTATATATATAAGATCAAAATATGCATTAATATGAAGTCTAGTGTGAATAGTTACTGTGTAGTGATTCGACAAATGTTAAGCCCACACTTACTCTTTATCATGTGCCTCTTTCCATTCGTTTCAAGAAGCACCCCTTCTATTTTGTCTTCATCCTTTTCATCATCCCAAATTTCCGCACTTGTTGTGTTGTTGATTTGCTTGAAGTACTCAGTGACATAAGAGAAAGACTCATACGATATATACCCTTTGTCATAGACCCCTCAAGTTTTTCTCTTTGTCAAACAAAGCCCTTCAATTTCTTCATTTACCTCTCTAAGAAGAACAACCAATGACAAGAAATGAGCCCAATTAATTCAATCTCATATACTAGGTGAAATAGAAGATGAACCTACAAGTCCATGAAACTCATCGATAAATCCTTCTCAAACATACAAACAATCTCAGCTATCTCTTGTCATCACCATGGAATGTTATCCATATGAATCTCGTGTTGGCACTATGGCACTGATTTAGAACTATGGCACAGGTGTTGTCCTTGATGGCAACTCTCTTTGGTAACAAATCTCAGTTTAGGCTTTCAGAATGAAGGAAAATACATATACGCAGGTTCATCTAGACGAAGACGCGTATACATGCGGGTTAGACGTTACAAAGGCGCGTATATGTTGGAGAACTTACCTTTGGTCCATGATAATTAGTCCTTGGTATTTGAACCTATGGTTTTGGACCATGGTTCCTCGTCAGAAGTGTTGATCCCAAGTATTGGGTCCATGGTATTGGTTCATTATGGTTTTGGACCATGGTATTGTGGAAGGCCCAAGACTATAAAAGAGAAAGGAGATCATGTGGCAAAGGATTATCTGAATTATTATTGAATATCTGATAAAGCGTTCGATCTGGAATACTGGTAATTGGGTTATGGTGCAGATCTGGATCTGAATGAAGGAGGAACGTTAGCGCAAAGAGAAGGATAAGTTCTATTGATGGGTCATAATCTTTAAGCTTGAATGATAGTATCTTTGTATGATTTTGGTCTGTTATATGTGGCACTTGCTTGATCTATAACACTGATAATCTGGGTTAATTAGTGTTTGAATATTTGAAAGAGCGTATTATCCTTTATAGATCTGTACGCAGGTTCAGTGAAGCAAAGTCTCGTATACACGTTGGTTCAGTGAATGAAAACAACATATACGCAGGTTGTTCCAAACACAGAAGCGTATGCACACATGTTGCAGGTTATTGAAACAACGTATATATTTTGAGTTGTGATCTAGCTGCTTCTGTTTATTGCTGCCGTGTTCTGGGTTCAGATTTTGGTGTGTGGTTCCTGGTACTGTGTTTTGTGTACAATTGTCAGAGAAGTATCTACTTGATTCAGATCTAATTGGTGAAAAGGAGATTGGTTGATGGAGAAATTCTTGATGATTGATTGATGTTCATGGATCCAGTCTGAAAATTAATGAAACGTGGTCCCTGGAAGAAAGAGAAGGTTGTAGCCTTCTGTAGGCCAGCACCTACGTACTAGTATCTTGACTAGTGCAAGAGCTAAAGGGGGTTGTAGCTCCCTTCCAGGAGAAGCTGGAGAACGAGAGAGGGTTGTAGCTCTCTGCAGGTTGCAGCCTGCGTACTGGCAAAGAACTGCACCAGTACATTGTAAAAGAAGTTTCTAATTTAAAAGAAGATAGAGACAAATTGTAGCAGGTGGGCAGGTGGTTTTCACCCACATTGGGTTTCCACCTTATATCTTTTGTTCTTGTGTGTAATTGTCTTTCTACTCTGTTTTACTATTTCTGGTTACTGGTTATTTGATTCCGAAACACAGATTAACAATCAACATAAGAAAGATAAAGTAAATTAAAAGTTTGCTTTGTATACGCGAGTTTCCTTCTGCATAGTTGCATATATACGCGGGTTTAATTAACTAAAGTAGCGTATATCATTTAATTTTGAAAAGGAATACTTGACTTGATAATACTGATTCACCCCCCCCTCTCAGTATTATTTCCAACATCTCGTTTGATGTGATCCAATGTACAAATGCAAATAATTTAGATGTTCCATGTCGTAGGTCTTGGGGGAAGTCATGGTTCACACCCACACACAAGTAGAGGATAATGACACTGCACAATAAATAGTACATTATACAAAAATTAATTATAAAATATCCCATTACATAAATATAAAAAAATAGTAAAATCATGTTTTTGACATATGTACTCTTAGAAGGTTCAAATGGTCAAGCGATTTCAACCTTGACAAACAGTCTTCTACAATGAAGCAACACTGTAGTGAAGGCACCCTTACACTCATTATAAATTCCTTTACCAAAGAAAGATCATCTTTCTTTAAAATCCACAGTACATCGCCTTCTTTGAAAGACCAAGATAAGCCAACCTCTCCTCTAGTTTCTTGTCTTGGACAATGTTTCTTTTTAGTTTTTGAAGAAATAATATCTCTCTTAATAGCCAATGTGTCACTTTATTTCGATGATATGTGCCTCCATAAAGAATATTAAACATTTTTAAATATATGCATGAGATCTAGTAAGTGGGCAATTCATAAAATTCAAATTTCTTTTTCATCCCGATACGAAATTTCTCAACATAAGCATCAAAAAATTATGTATCAATGAACATAGGCTCCCCATTTTAATAGAAAATTTATGCAAACTCCTTCTCCTTCTCTCTCTCATATTCTCTAAGCCATTTAGCTGGTGTTATTATTGCAGGCCTTTGGGTTCTCCCTGGTTTACCATTGAAAGTAGATGTTGCCCTTCTATAAGGGTGTTCTTATGGGAGGAATACCCTAGAGCATTCATACGCTAGCTTTCGTAGGTGGTCTGACCACCTAGCCTTCAGAGAAGGTCCACAACATTTACATCCATTGTACCCTTTTGTTAGAAGTCCAACGAAATTATTGTATACAGGTCGACACGTTAGTGACCATGAAGATCTGAACAATTGCAACAAATTAAATTAATATGCGAAACAATATTGTTATTAAACAAATCAATACGAATGTAATTTACCAGAGCAAATTCCTAAGCTTGGATAATCATGTGTGGTGTAAGCACATATGCGATACAACGTAGAACTCCTCTTTGTTACGATGGGTCTTGATATATCGTACACATGTATCCCTTTCTATAATTCCTTCAATTCATCTACTAATGGTTGTAAGTAAACATCCATATTCTTCACTTTTCTTCTACCAAGGACTATGAGAGCCAACATAAGATGTTCATTCTATTGTCATTGATCACTACTATAGGCCAAATCTAGTAGTTGGTGTTTTGAAGGGAATATGGGTTGACACCATCCATGGTTATGCTGAGTCATATACTTCGTACTTCATCCTTGAATTTTTCATGCCATGTATCCTCTATATGCTTCATGGCTATTGAATCTGTTGGGATTCACATAACTCCTTATTCACTTTTGTGTGAGGCATGTCATCTCTACAACATAGCTAATTCTTTGCAATGAAAGAGTCTTGGAATCCTTGGGATTATAGGCATGCGCCTCAGTATCTTATAAGGAGGACCATGCGATTTACTCGTTTTTTTTTAAAATTACGTTACCTGTCATGCCCACATTTCAGACATATCTCTTTGTTTGCATATTCTCCCCGATATAGAATACACTCATTCGGACATGCATGGTATGATATGTAATTAACACCCAACATTTTCAACAACTGCTTTTCCTCTTCGCAGCTACCCGACAAGACATTATCACTTAGAAGAACCTTATATTTGAATATCCCATAGTTGGTGGGGAATATAATTGTACAATGTCAATATTTAACATTCATAAAATAAACCATTTTTAATTTTGATTATGTGACAAAATATATTGAACTTGATCGATCATGCAAGTCAATTACATCAATATTGTTGAGAAATATGCATTTGACATGCCAAACTTTGCTTTCACATTTTACAAGAACATTGTTGTCCCCAATTAAGTAGACTTCGACTTGCCACCAGGTCCAAAGAGAGGCGTGGTGGAAGCAGATTTTAGGCTTTCGAATAAGGTATCAATGATATTAGCATCATCCCCGAGCTCATCATTCTAGAATGAATTTAACAACATTGCCTCCATGGCAGTCATATCCCGTAAGCCATACCAACCTCTATTTGATTACCTCCATTTCCAACTTGTGACAAAGAACTACTATAGTTGTAGTCATTCCTAATTGGTGAATATGGAAGTAGTGGGAATTGAATAGGTGGTTGATTCAACCATTCTTTATATGCTTCCTCTCTGAGTCTTACTATTAATTCATCCTTCTCTAAAGTTGACATTGTAGTGGTGTGCTATGGAAGATAGTAGGTGGGTCGCTCATCATCACTAGAATCCTAATTTCAAAAAATATTGAACGTCATTAGTACAATATCAATGATATTAGTAAAAACACCAATGCAATTGGTTTGTTGGAATTACAATATACCAAACAATTATTACCATCATTGATCCAGGGTGAAGAGGTTATCCATTTTTATCTACCAATTTCTTGGAGGAATATTTTATGCATCTGAACTCGATTCTGAATCAGATTCCTACAAATTTGGATACATTTTTATTCAAATTGACATGGATTAAAAAATATATATCGATTAGATAATCAAAATATAAATAAAATCTGAACTTACTGAAGATGGAAAGGGAAAACTCTGTGAAGGATTTTGATCAACAATATGGAATGAGATGGAATTTGAAAAATGACCATTTGATATTATTGAGATTTTGTCCCTGCATTTGAGAAAAATTAGAAATAAAATTTTGTGTGCATATAGAAAAAATAATCTCGACAACTATATAATGACAATCTAAATTTCAATATAGTTTTCAAACCATTTTTCAAGAATAAGGTGACTTTAAGCGGAAAATGTATACTATGAACTACTGTAATTCATGTTAAATTTTAAACTTTTGTGGTGTTCCATTGTAGAGAAAGAATTCAGATTTCCCATAGTGGTATGTGAAATATGTTGACATTTCAAACTGTTTCTTTACACTATAATTAAAGGATAATTTGAGATTACTATGCCATTTGATGTGAAATTAAAATTTCATGTAGGTTTTAAACCCAATCAGTGCACTTTCAGAACAAAGCGCACTAACGCGTTTAAAAAATTAACAACACCGGGTTGTTCAAATAATACCCGCATCGATTTCCTGCATTTTGGAAAAAAATATGTTATCATGTCGGTGCTCTTCAACAAAAACACATCGTTGCGTTTAAAAAAAATACAACACTGTTACGCACCTATTTCTCAAATTTTAAAAAATAAAAATGAATTCAACCAACTCAACGCTCTTATAATAATTAGAGCACTGATGCTTTTAAATAGAAACCACATCGTTGCGTTAAAAAAAATAACCACACCATTTCGGGATTTCGAAAAAAAAGAAAAAAAGGAAAAAAAAGTATGGTGTCGACGTGTTGAAAAAAATTGGCGCCCCGATAATGTCAGTTTGCTTGATTACTGAATGCACCAATGTGTAGAGAAATTGAAAAAAATGAGATTTTTTCTTTTTTAAAATTCAAAAACGAATGGAAATTGATTTTTCGAAATCTAATTTCATAAATTCTTTTAAATAGTAAAAATGTATTCATCATTTCATTATTTTACCCAAAATTTCAAGTGAGTGACTTGCAAGAGAGACATACTAGGAGCATTGTGCAACAACATAATACTTTGGAGCAACAAAACTATTCAAAAGATTAGAAACTAAAAGGTATGGTGATTCATTCAAAAACTTGCATAGTAAAAATTTTAAATTTGATTATTTATTTTACTAATAAAAAAAATTACAATTCCTGTTAAGGTTTAATTAAAAGAGAGATCATTTGCAAGAGAGACATATTGGGAGCACTATGAAGCTGAAAAATATTTTGGATCCGCCAAAAAATCAGAAGTTGAAAGTATGGTGATTCACTCAAAACCTTTGATAACAAAAATCTTAAATTTCACTGCTAAAATACTTTACAATTTCTACTAGATTTATTCACAATTTAGAAAAAAATTAAAAACTCTGTATAATAAAAAATGTACTATATATGTTACTAGTACAAATTTTTACAATTCGCTTTCCTATTTAAATTTAATTAAAATTTAGGCGAAAAACAAAAAAATCAATACTTACCTTAAACCCTTACCTCTTTCTGGAAAATTTCACCTTAGTGTTTAATTCCTCTACCACTTCACAATTAGGGTTTTTCAATTTAGGCATTTTAGATTTAATGAGTTTGTGTACTTACAATAAATAGGGCGTTTGACATGTAAAGAAGGGGAATCAATTTTCGAATTAGATCCAAATCCCATCAGCCCTCTCTGTTTTTTTTTAAACGACTATATGTTCCACAGTGCGCCCTTTGTAATATAACACACTGGTGCTCTCTGTGTAAGACAACACACCAGTATATTATAACACATTCGATTTTGTCGAGTTTGTTAATCGTTTCTCTTAGTGTAATATAACGCATCAGACATGCCTCTTCCAAATAACACTATTAGATCATTTCAGTGCCTTTATTCTTGCAAATCACACCGTAATAATTTAAAATTATTTAAAAAAAGTTAATTTTCCATGATGGTGTTGAACAATCAAACACTCGGTGCGTTTAATGTTATAAACGCACCGATGCGTTGATTCAAATAAACGCATCGGTTAACAGAGTTTTTTTGGCTAAAAATTATTTGGTTTATTTGTAAAATATATGTAATGTTTCTATATTGAAGCGTGTAGGTTGTATATTGATAAAACAGTGTATTAGAAGGTATCAAGTAACAAAAATATTGATCGACACAATGATAACACATAAAAAAACGCAGAGAAGACAAGTTCTTCGTAATTTCTTTACAAAATTAATATGTTTGAACTATATGTAAGTTTAACTAATATGTATTGGTTGGTGTGTGTCATGCAGAGCCACAAAATGAACAAGGTCAATAAGATTATTTCTAATATAAGTGCAGAGGCGCAAAAGTCTGATAGAAAATTTGTAGAATGATGAATCAGGCGATTGAAAAAATACTATTCAATATGAGTTTTTTTTTTTTTTTTTGAATTTTCATTAATAATATACTTAATAACATTAGATAACATGTTTCAAAAAATCTATTAATTCATATATGTTTAATGTTCTACACGGAGAAAGAATGAAGGAAAAGATCAATGTCATTCTAAGAAAAGAAAAATTATAGAACGTGTAAATGACAATGAATTGGTCCTTAGATCATCTCGAGTGGTGATAGAGGTTAATGAAAGGGGGGATTGTTTTCACAGAACTATGAATGATCTACTGTCATGAATGTATAGAAATACTTTCCACTTACAATACAAAAATCAATCCAATGATTCTAAGAACCAAATTGTATCTAAACTACAGGAAGTGAAGTGTTTCCAAAGCAATGGTCGATGAGACATGTCAGAATGCAATTAAAAAAAATACAACAAAAAAAAATAATCAGTCAAAAGATAATATTCCTAAATATATAAATGATTTCTAGAATTTTATGTATATATTACTACAAACCATTCATTTATTAATATCGATTTTGTTTATATTAGTTTGCATTTATCATTTTAAAATTATTTATATTATTATTATTTTTTTTTTTATTTTTTTATTTATTATTATTATTATTTATTTATTTATTTATTTATTTATTTTTTTATTTATTTATTTTTTATTTTTATTTTTTATTTTTTATTTATTTTTATTTATTTATTTATTTTATTTTATTTATTTATTATTTATTTATTTATTTATTTTTTTTTTTTTTTTTTTTTTTTCTCAGGAAGATTATGAAAATCCCAATGATCAACGTGCTCATATGTGAAACATGCCAGTAGGAATGTCCAAAAAAGTGTATAAGGAGATGGTAAAATAAATGGACATAATTGCATCATAGGAGGAACCATCTCAACCACAACATGTTTAAATATATGTAATCATGATTGACTTTGTACATATTAAAAAAAATTTAGCATTGAACATTAATTTTCAAGTATTTTCTTGTAGAAAAGAAAACAAGATGGAACTCATTTAGCACATAAAACAAGACAATAAGGAAGAAAATGATTGATCTCAAAGTTTGTGAGTAATTGTTAATATTTCTTTATAACAACTCAAGGTTTCATTTTTGTATATTTTAAGTTGTTTTACAACAACCATCCTTGAATGTCTTCAAATAGGTGCTAACATACAAAGAAGAGCCACGAGAAGAATTGATTGACATTGGGTTAAATAAGGGTTGTGAGTATATGTTGGCATATCGAAAATTAATTGTGGAATTTGTAAGTATCTATGTTGTTTTACTTCTCCAAGTTTATAATTAATAGAACAAAAAAATCCTTTATATTAAATTTATGATTTATAATGGAGTTTAAAACATGCATGAAACAAAGTATGGAACTATGCCAACAGAAAACTTGTTGCAACAAAGCATGAGACTTGGTTTTGAAACTATGTGCACAATTTATGTGTCATTTCTTGCTATGGTACATTGCTATTTGGTTTAGATTGATGTATATTATTTATTTCAATTTTCATAATTCTCACCAATGTAGATACACTCATTACACTTTATTTTTTATGTTTTCAGATGGAACATGACCAAGAAGAGGAAAACAACCGATGCAATCAACAAAAAATTCATCTAGATAACCCAAGTCATGGACGTAACTTGAGCGCTCACAGTAGTTCTAGCGAATAATGATGACCTATTTGGATATCAATGCAAGTTGTTTTATATTTTTGAAATAATTATCTGTGAAAATAAGACATTTTGTTTAATGTAATGGACATAATGTCCCAATTGAAAGACAAGGGGTGAACAATAACTATCCCATTTTGTATGACAAAGAGTCTCTTATTGATATATAATAAAAAACATTTTAATTTATTATATTGTCTTTTTTAATGTTACTATGAAAAGTCACACCACTGATTAAATATATGGATGATTAAATATTATAATGAAGAGATGTGAAATCTAATAATATAACAAATTAATCCAAACATCATATACAAATGCACTAATCAAATTTTAATTTAGATGAGTATTGTTATAAGATATATGTTAATTTTTCAATGAATAACGGATTTAAAAAATTACATTAATTGCACTATCATAGATCGATGTTTCCAAAAAAGAGAAAATCTCATTCAAAAAACCGGTGCGTCTATAACATAAAAACGCACCGGTGCATTATGTTATATAAAGCACCCTAATAACATCTTTTTGCATGGCTGATGCCTTTTCAAAAAATGACAACATTGGTGCTTTTATCTATTCAAACACTGATCTTGTTTGAGATTAACACCCCGATGCATTGTAATTCTTAATGCACCAGTGATTTCATATAACTAACTGATCGGTCCTACAAACTATTATTTCAATCCCGATGCATTATGAAAACTAACAAAACCTATCTTTTTGTATAACTAATGAACTGAGTCATTTTTATAAATGATCTGATCGACGCTGCAAGTTAAAAAAAAACATCGACACAACAATTATTTTTTGCATGCCCTAGTGTCATTCCTTATAAGAACGTCCCAAGGCTTTGTTATCTATTAGCATCGGTGTGGTGTATATTACGCACTAGTGTTCTTTGCATTCAATGCCTCTGTGTTTTTAGTTATGTATGCCACCCGGTGCTATTATATATGTAGCACACTGATGCTACTTGTTCCATTAAGCGCACTGCAAAAAAAAACATCCGTTAGAATCTTCAACTGCCTAGATTTTTTTAGTTGTGATGAAGTTCGCTTAGAACCTCCGCTATCACAAATGAATGTTTTAATGGATGCTTTTTTGACAATTTTTGCCAATTTTATAACATTAAAAACCTTCATTATAATCTCTGCTAGAAGGTATTTTCCTTGTAGTGTCCTTAGACTACAATCAATTGCCTAAATACATAATTGTCTCTTGTATACTATCAATATAATACTTTTCACTCAAATCATACCTCAAGTATGCTAAAGCAGAGAGTGCCACTCTTATGCCTGAAGGTGACCTTTGAGCTGATGTCAAGGATATGCCTCAAGATGTCTGCCACTGATCTGTCCTTTATTATATGTTGTTGTCAATGTTGTTCCTTTGAATCCAACACACTGATGTTGCTTTGATGGTTTACCATGCTTTTAATATAAAGTTTCCACTGCAATAGATGAAGCCCTTTTATCTTTCAATAACTGAATTGATAAGGATTATATGCTCTAAAAATGGCTTGAATCTAATCATGGTTGTTGGGGCTACAGTAGCCCAAATATTATATTAAACTTGACCAAGGAAAACTTTGAAATTCACATTGAAATGATCGGAAATTTAACAATGAAAGTCTACTACATAAATGTAAAATGGACAGAAGGAAATATAGCTTTAAGTTTTACCTCCATGCAACCTTCTTCCAAATAAACCCTTACTTTATATTGATAATCCTTTAATGCTTTAGTAGTGTTATATGTAGGACTAAACTTCCAATAGTGCCTTTCATGCTTATTAGATTTGATGAATAAACTCAACGTATGCCCATGCAACAATCATCAAAAGTATACCTCAAATTCCAGACCTTAAAGTATGCCTTTGTAATCCAGTGAAGAATTCTTCAACTCGAATTAGGTATGCTTATATTATCACAAGCAAATTTAGTAAAATTCCCCCACAGATTTACTACACTCGTCCTTAAGGAACCTTCAATGAATGGTGCCAAGAATGTCAATAAAGAAGCTTAAGAAAAATGTCTATACAAGATCCAAAAACAACCTTTAAATGTTTGTAATAAGCCTTGAGAACAAACCTTCCAACCACAAAAAATTACTTTTGAAACCCTTTAAAAGGCCACAACCAAATTAAAATTCTCCCACAAATGTATCACTATAAAGTTAATGAATGAACTCTAAAAAGAATGAAGGATCCTTCCTTAGAGTATGCACCATCAAAGATTAATTTCTACACTGAATGCAAGTCACGTGGTTGTTCAATTTCGGTAGGTAGTGAATTAGCTTCCATCATGGCTTTAGGGTTTATGGATAGGCTATATCAACCCATCAACTCTTCTATGGTATACATAGGTAGGTTTTTATATTTCTTAGCATCACTTATGACATACAAGAGTTTTTCCTCCCCGATATAATATTCGCTCTTGCCCCCCGAAAATAGGAATTGTTTCATATGATAAATCCATTTGCAGGGTGCCACCTAATTTCTCGGCCCAAGAACTAGAAAGAAACATGCCATATGAGGCGGGGATATCGACTACCACTATCTCCATAAATAAATTTTTTTAGGTATTTGAGTGTGGGAGAACACCAAATCTTTAATGAGACCAAGGCATTTCACTCTTCTAGAGTCGAAAGAGTGAAGGTCATGGTATGGTTTGGTGATATCTAATCCTATTTTCACCATAACTAACTTGCGCATGAGATTATGTGCTGCCCTCAAATCCAACATGCAATTATCAAGAAGTTTGCAATGAACATTTAGTGTGATTTAAAAACAAGGACTATCATCTGCTTACTCATCTATGAATGGTCCACATTCTACATTGGGATGATATTCCTGGATGTTCAAAGTATCATTAAGAGAAATTGGTTTAAAGGGAGTTATGAGCTTATATATATGTGGTTCATACACTGGGTTTTGGACCAATTCTAGTAATGGCACCGAGATCTTTATCTTGCTCAACTCTTGTTTAGGGTTGAATAATGAAGTTATGTTTCTTTCGGTTTCCTTGACTAGTTGGATTGGTGATCGGGGAGGCATAGGGTCTCATGGCTTACCAACTACTTGAGTCGAGCCTAGATTTTGATCCTAAATAATCTTCCCTTTCCTACATGGAAGCCCTTGTGTTTTCTTTGAAGTTTCAGAAGGTGGGTGATAGTTATCATGGGTTGGAGGTTTAGTCTGGTGACCTGTCCTGGGTGGTATACTTGGTCTAGGGTGTAGATCATAGTTCCTCTTGATTTACACCATCAATGAGTTAATTATTCTTTGATATTGGGAAGGCAAGATCTCATAATCATCATATGAATCATAACTCTCTTGTGATGCGAGTGAATTCATATAATCAGTTTATGTGATGTAGGATGTGGGGTTTTTATTTCCTACCTATTTTATATCGTCATCTTGGATGTATTCGTTGGAAAACTCATAAGTTTGAAGGTTAAGATCCCTTCTCACGAGAGGTTGTATTAGTTGATCTTCGAGCCTTCTGTCCGTATTTGTCTGTTGATGGTTGAACGACCTATGGATAAAAGTGGGGTTTAGAGGTTGTTGGGTTTGACTCTTGTTTGGCCCTTTTGACTTAGGTTTAGCAATCTTGTTGGACAAATTTATGATCAACCTATTTGTCTCTTCAATCTTCTCTTTAGATGGGTATTTAATGTAAGTATAATGATTAGGTTTGTACTTTACTTTCTTCTTACCTCTGCCCATATTTCCCCCTTTTTCTTTCTTAACATCATAATTTTCATTTCCAACTTACGTTCTTCATAGTTTTCCTACAAGAGTTAGTTTTCCTTCCATCTCGACCGCATCTCATTGCATATCAGCCAGGTTTTTGGGTCTTCTTTCCCTTAGCATGATAGAGAATCAGGCTCGAAAGTCGCTGCATAACTTACCATGGCAACAATGGGAGTAGGTTTTTATTGGGATGGGGTCCCCAGGGTCAATTTTGGGTCAAAAAGCCCAAGTTTTATTATATACAATGTCAAGTCTCCATAAATTATGGTCGCAGAGCGCATAGATAGCAATGGAGTCAAACAGGGTTTTACCCTTCTGTTATGTAAGTTGAGTCAGATTTTGAAGATCTACCCATGGTTCGCGAACCATGGGATTGTATAAATAGATGTGTCTTAGGGATGTCTAAGGAAAGAAAGGAAGTAGTCTAAAGGGTTAGCACAAGAGAGTAAGAAGGAAGCCTTTGCAGCTATGTGCACAAATGCCTAGAGTAGAGTCTACAACTGAGTGTGCGGACCCGTGTAGCTGAGTGCGCAGAGAATTCTTGAGTTTGTAAGCTGAACTAAATATTAATAAAGAAGATTATTACATAAATTCATGTGTTTTACCTATCCACTTATGTTATGTATGAATGCGCTTTATGCTATGATGAATGATGGGTTTATAAAATAATGATGTATTAATACACGACTTTACTTGATCTATATTGTTATATGAACGCAATTGACATTAAGGGTTTACACGAAGATTATATCATTGTACGTTAAAGTTATCAAACAATTAAGCATATCTGAGTAAATATTGGGTTAAGAGTAATAGTTGATGCACGTAAGTAGTTAATTTACCTATTCAGGGTCTGCAAAAGCCAGTCGTAGACCTTTGCGGAGGTCTAGAAGCTGATTAAAGGGAGTTACATCGATAAGCCATAACGGCTTATCGATCTGTGTGAAGGAAGATCTATGGCACAAAATGACATCACATCGATCTCTGGGTGCAGAAACTTCTTTCCAGCATCCCCCCATAGTGCTTCGGGTGAAACTTCAGTCCGTGCTCCATGGATTGATGTCGAAAGGGCTAGTAGTGTAGGGATTTGTTTAGCGCAACTAACTCTGAACCTGGGTATTACCAATAAGCTGAACTGATTATCAATAAAGAAGATTATTACTGAAATCCCCGTGTTTACCCATTTACTTCTGTTATGTATGAATGCGCTTTATGATGTGATAAATAATGTTTGTATGAAATAATGATGTATTGATGTGCAAATTTAAATGGTTTATATTGTTATATGAACGCAATTGACATTAAGTGTTTACGCAAAGATTATACTATTGCATGTTAAAGTTATCCAACACTTAAGCAGGTTTGAATAATTGTTGGGTTAAGAATAGTGTTGGATGCACGTAAGTGGCTGATTAGCTTGTTCAGGGTCTACAAAATCTAATTGTAGACCTTTGCGAAGGTCTAGAGGCCGATTCAAGGAAGTTATACCAATAAGCCTTAAAGGCTTATCGATCTGCGCAAAGTGATATTTAGGGCATGAGATGACATCACGCTGATCTCTGGGTGAGGAAACTTGGTTCTAGCATCCCCCCATACTGCTCCGAGTGAGACTTCAGTCCGTGCCCAACGGATTGATGCCGAAAGGGCCAATAGTGTAGGGATTTGTTTGGCGCAACTAATTTTGAACCTAGGTCAGGACCCACTAAGCCAAAAAATATCTCGTATTGGAAGGATTTAGTCACGAGCCCTACATTTTCCAAGTTATCAGAGGTAAATTAGACATTCACCCTGGAAAAGATGCTAGGACCAAGCCCCACAAAAACTATGAGCACTAGTGGAGATGTCGCTTCTAAGGGAGCGGTTCCGGAAGTTATGAGCGTGAAGGCTCCAACTGCTATGCCTACGGTGCCGAGGTCACCTAGGCTAAAACTTACACTAGTGCGGGAAGTCCCCAAGCCCAAGAAAGACAAGCAGAAGAAGCCCATGTCGGTGCGCGAGTCACTGAGGAAGCATGCTGCTACCCAGGCCTAGAAGAAGGGAAAAAACCGGTGAAGGGCAAGGGGAAAGTGGTAGATTTGAAGGCTGAAGAAGGCGTAGAGGGTATCAATGCTGAGGGGGTGGAGCCTATCTCCAAACTATCAGATTATATCCCTCTGTGTAGGGGAAAAGTGAAGGTCCCTAAGGATCTAGATGCAGGAAAATTCCTCCTACACACACCACTGCTACTGAAGGGCATCACTTTTGGAGGTCTGTATTCCCCATTTAAAGCTGGAGGACTGGGATTTGGTGGACCATGAGAGGTTCCCCCATATTGCAACAAAAAATTATATGAAAAGGGTCTATTATAAAGAATCAGGTGTCACCGCATTGGAGCTTGTGGAATGGATTCGCAGAGTGAATCAGTTGGGGTTGCTGAACCTGCTATGGGTGCCCCACTACCACTGCTCCAACATAAACCTCATTGTTATCAAGCAATTGCTGACCTTGGTGCATGACGGATGTTTGTGGCTGAGCGCGCCGATCCCTATCATTGATATGCTGATCCATCAGATCATGCTATTTCCACACTTAGGGTTGAATCTGGCCAATGAGTTTGGTGGAAAGACGAGCAAGCGCGACCTCGCAGAGAAAATGAAGGGAAAATTCAAGCTTGTGAAGAATCCGTGCGGGTACTCTATTACCTTAATCACTAACCCTGCGATAAAAATTGCTACGCAAATCCTTGCTGCAAAGTCATGAGAAAATGCTGCGCGGACGAGGTTCTGGCTCCAGTTATTTCACTAGCTGCATAGTGTGTGGAGGGTGTGTAGTTCAATTGGTCACGCTACCTTTGTAGTGAGTTCCTTGTGAACTATTGAGAGGCACAGGATGAGAGTAAAACATTCCAATACGTGTGGTTTTTACTCTCCATCGTATTAGTGGCTTGGGATTTGCTGGAGGATAGTCAGTTTCCTCCTATGGACAAGGGATTGCCGAAGGCTGCATAGTTTGCATCCCTCTAGGCAACAAAGGACGCCGCACACATCACATAGACCAAAGTCTTCTGGGTGCTGATGGAGGCGTGTCTGCGGATGGCCATCAACCAGAAGCAAAGGTTGTCACCAGCTGTGTTCAACCATCTCTCTGAGTACGTGAAGTTTAAGGCATATTTCCATCGCATATACATCAGGGTGCGGAAGGATCCGAAACAAAAATGGTTTGATATGCCCTACTTGGCCATGGACGACGCCATCCAGGAAATCGTCAAGCCCTGGCCAACAAATTGGCATACTCCATCTGATCTGGCTGTGGGCTCCAACAATTATGTGGAGAAGACAAAGAAGGAGGTAGCAAAGCAGAAGGTCCAGTAGGCACCGAAAAGAGGCCGAGGAGAAGGCTCAGGTGGAAAATGAGCACGCTGCAAAGGAAGCTGAACAAGAAGAGAACAACTCCTAGCGAAGCAGTAAGTCCCCTTCGCTCCAAACAGAGGAAGAAGAGTAGTTAGAGTAGGGCGGTGGCAGTCAAGAGGAACAAAGCACTCCCTTCTGAATAAAGAGATACAGGGATCAGCAGAAGCAAGGGCCATGAAAGAAGTCAAAATCGACAAAGCCGTCGCTGGATCCAATCACTTTGACATAAGGCGACCTTGATGAGATTGGAGACAAGGTACGCAATACCATAGTGGAACTGCTGTAGCAGTTTGAACAACAGCAACAATAGACACTAAGTACCATTCAGAAGGATTTGCGCAAACTGCAGATCCAAACCAGTAGGATCCAGGTGAGCACAGGGCAGGTAAGCACTCCACAGACAAGTTTGGAACGAGGAACTAGTTAGGAAGCAGAGATGGTTAGGTCACTTGACCTCCTGGCAGTCACACTACCAGATGGCTCCTTGAGCACGGAGGTGGTCAATGATAAGGTCGTCATAAGTTCTTTGAAAAACGTTAGTCTACACCTGACCGCACTCCCCAATGAGTATCTTCACACACTACAGGCAGGTGTGACATCAGAGTTCAGAGCTTGAGAGTAGCACGCACTAAGCCTAATTAGTGAGTATAGGGTGAACAATGAGCGTATGTTCATCGTAAATACAGAGGCATTGTAGGAAAAGGAGAAAATTCAAGCGCAGAGTGCCTAGCTAACGGCCGCAGTGGTAGAAGCGGGTAGAATGGTGCTAGAATTTCATGTCCCAGAGGAAGCACCATTGGAGGCAAAGAGCGGAAAACTTTTTATGGCTGTGTGCGACGCCAAGGCAGAAGTGGCTAGAGTTTAGTTTGAGATGAACATGAAGATAATAGAACTGGAGCTAAAGTAACAACCCTCCACCCCGCCAAAGGTAAGGGAACAACGCAAAGTCGTTGTTAAGGATGGAGTTTCTACGGTGGATGCCGCAGTGGTGGACTACACCACACTATTTGAGCAGGCTATGGAGGTATTCATGACCCTACAGGAGGATCTCACCCTGTAGGTCTTGAACACAGAAGTCCACGAGCTCCAACAATAATATGATGAAGTAAGGGCAATGACGCAAACCGTTGCTACAACTCAACACCTCGCCAAGTTGCAGGAGGCTGAGCAATTGCTTACACAGGTGGAAGCAGTGTAGAAGAAAGAGGTCATCCTTAAGGCCATATTGGGGCCTTGGTTGGAAGAGGCCTACATTGTCTTCGCCAATATTTAGGAAAAATTAGCAAACTTGTAGAGTACGCAACAAAAGATCAAGTAGGAGAGTGCAGGACCAGCCACAGAGCAGCTGGTGGAACAGATGAAGCAGGCAGCCACGCAGAGTGCGACTGAAGTAGAAGTTGCACAAGTGGAGCTGGGGAATCTTCGCAGCAAGATCTCTGTGCTAGCCGAGTGACTCGAGGGCAAGTCATGATCTTTGTGTTGAGGCCTTGTTGGGATGGGGTTCCCCAGGTCAATTTTGGGGCAAAAAACGCCCAAGTTTTGTTATATATAATGTAAAGTCTCCAAAAATTGTGGTTGCAGAGTGCGTAGATAGTAAAGGAGTCAAAAAGTGTTTTAATACCCTTCTGTTATGTAAGTTGAGATGGCTTTTGAAGATCTACCCATGGTCCACGGACCATGGGATTGTATAAATAAATGTGTCTTAGGGATGTCTAAGGAAAGAAAGGAAGTAGTCTATGGAAAGAGTCTAAAGGGTTAGCGCAAGAGAGTAAGAAGGAAAGCTCTGCAACTATGTCCGCATAGGCCTAGAGTAGAGTCTGTAGCTGAGTGCACGGACTCCTGTAGCTAAGTGCGCAGGGAAGTCTTGAGTCTGTAAGCTGAAATGAATATTAATAAAGAAGATTATTACATAAGTTCCTGTGTTTTATCTATCCACTTATGTTATGTATTAAAGTGCTTTATGCTGTGATGAATGATGGGTTTTTAAAATAATGATGTATTAATGTGTGACTTTACTTGATCTATATTGTTATATGAATGCAATTGAGATTAAGGGTTTATGCGAAGATTATATCGTTGTACATTAAAGTTATAAAAAAAGTAAGCAGATTTGAGTAAATACTAAGTTAAGAGTAATCTTTGATGCATGTAAGTAGTTAATTTACCTATTCAGGGTCCGCGAAATCCAGTCACAGACCTTCATGGAGGTCTAGACATTGATTAAAGGGAGTTACATCGATAAGCCATAAAGTCTTATCGATCTGTGTGAAGGCAGATCTAGGGCACAAAATGACATCACGTTGAACCTTGGGTGCAGAAACTTGGTTCCAACATCTCCCCATACTGCTTCGGGTGAGACTTCAGTCCATGCTCTACAGATTGATGCTGAAAGGTCCAGTAGTGTAGGGATTTGTTTGGCGCAACTAACTCTGAACGTGGGTCAGGACCCACTAGGCCAACAATTTTATCTTGTTTTGGATCTTGTTTTAAAGTTTATTGAACTGTTTAGTGAATTCTTCTACATTCTCAAAAGATTTATTTTTTACTGCTGAGAATTCAGTGAGATAGTACTAGAAATATTTCATCTCTCCCCACTGGGCCCAAAATGTTCTTTCTAAATCGTCCCATGAGTGCCGTGAATTAGCAGGAAGAGAACAAAACCATTTTCACAAATCCCCTTTAAGGGTTTGCATGAATAGTCTCATGAACACATCTTCATATTCCACCATAAAATTGTCTGTAAAATCTTAGAAGGCATTGATTTGTTGTTAAACAATCGTTTTCTTGTCATCGCTAAATTTGGGTAACAACTTGAAATAATTTTCGGGCATTTCTTGTAACACCAAAGGCAAAGCCAAGAGAGCATATCTGGAAGCCACCCAGGCCAATGGTTGATTGGGTTGATTCGGCTGGTTACAAGGTTTCCCTTGCCCAACCATAAAGTGTTGTAAAATTAAGTCCCTAGCGATGAATTATATGGGAGTTCTAGTCCTTTCGGTAGTTTTCAGAGTCATGCAAGGCATAGATGAGAGTGTGGTATTCAGTTTGTGTAGAGGGTTGAGAGACATATAATATTCGAGTATTAGTTGTGAAGGGAGTATATCAGTATGGATAATCTCTGAGTAAGCTAGTTGAGAAACTACGACTGGACAAGGTTGAGGTGTAGCATGAGTTGTTGGACTCTTTAAAGGTTCAATTTAAAATGATATGTTTTGTTGTTTGCAAGCGTAGATGAAAAGTTTAGGATTAAAGACTCACATTATGACATTAAGATCCAAGTTTCTCCTAGTGTGCCTTTTTGAAGAAGCCATAATGGAAATATGGAAGTTATGAAATGTATGTTCGAAAGAGAAACACAATTATAATGGATATGCACAATGAGTTATCTAAGTTCACGGTAGGTTATGTTTGTGGTATGTGTTAAGTATGATGATTATGATGTGTTGAGAGTTAGATTTAGATCTTTTCCACCCACAAAATTTGAGGTAATGTCGTTTCTCTTAGGGAATTAATTCGAGTCGTTCCTGGTCAACGTCGCCATGACATGTTGGTGCCCTAAAGCCACAATATGTTGTGCTATAGTGCAGATCACGTGAACATCTAAGTGCCACCTTAGTTTGTTGTTATGATTATGGTATTTTGTTAAAACTTCGCATGTGAAATCATCTATCATTATTCAAAAAACTTGCTAAATCCATTCTTGTGTTTTTCCTAATGTTCTAACTTGTCCATTCTTAGTTTCAAGTTTCAACGAGAAAAATAAAGATGACTAGAGTCGTAGAAAATAAGATTGTATATTAATGTTGATCTATGTGAAGGTTCTTTATGAAATGATTGTATAATTATGCCTCAAACCTATTCATATTTTTAGTGCTTGTTCTTGGTTTGAGTATCATGTGCTTTATTTCCTCCTATAACTTGTGACTAGAAAATAAAGGATCATGAAGAAATATTTTCAACCATTCAATTCGAATTCTAATATCAATTTATCTATCTATTGTTGCTGTTTACTTCTGTGTTAACTGAAACAAAATTATTCATGATCTAATTGATATTTATTATGCATTTTGAAAACCTGAACATCACATGCATTCGAAATTCATCATGGGTTTCTTTCATGAGTATACAAGTAAAAAAAATTAAATCTCATTCCAATCGATTTTTGATTTCTATTTAAAATTCAAGTTTCTTCTAAGAATCTGGGTAAAGGGAAAAACCATCAACCTTTAAAATGATTCTGCTAGGTAGAATTTCTACTAGTCTTAGTTAGAGCATTCATGAGATTTGGGTTTGACATAAAGAACTAAATTTTTGAAGGAGGTGAAAAATGGAAATAGACCATAACAAATTTAAAAGAGAAATTAATATTTCCTTTAAACCTGTTAGAATCATATGGGTAGCTGAGCAATTAAGAATTCATCCACAATAAAACACAATATTTTGAATTTTTCCATTTCAATTAAAACCCTTATAAAACCCATCAAATAAGCCAATATAATCTTCAACAAATTTGATAAATCTTGCAAAAATTGAAGCAAACAATCATATTGAGTACATAATTCACTTCACTTTAACAATCCCATTTCAATCTCATAAAAAATCAGGTTCACAACACAATTCACCATGAAAATCCTTGAAATTGTATTAGTTTTTTGTTGGCCTTGATGATGTAGTTGTTGAATGCAGTCTTGTTAGTTGGAATTGATGTCAACTTGTTATAACATCATTCAACACTCCTATAGTTCTGATGCTTTGATATGGCCTTGGGCATCCCTTTCCCATTCAGATTTGATCATTTATTAAAAAACAATGTTTTTAATTCCATACTTGACTCTGCCCTTTAAAAATCACATACACATGTGGGTACCATAATATAGAACCTGTATATATGATTTAAAATATAAAAAAATAAAAATATATCCTATTTTTCGGGTGTGGTTTACGTGTTTCACCGAAAGCCCACCTACAGGAGCCCATGGCCTAACTAAATCAATTGATTTCTGGTGGTATTTATACACTTCATGGGAAGGCCTAAAGAGAGAAGGAGATATGATATCGACATTATAGTCCTTTTTGTCCCTAGATCAAGTCTAATTTTCCCTGTGCCTCCTGCACTCCCATTCATAGGAAACCCTTGTTTCCTTGCACAGATGCTCATCCTTCATTATATGGCATCCTTTTGCACATGCTTGAGAGGTGATATTTGAGGCTTGGGCTGGATAGATCTAGAGGAAGGTTTTATTGGTGCCGTGGTCAGATCAAGTTATAACTATCCAGTACTATTTGTTGATATCAGTAAAGAAGCTACGTCTCATTCATGATATGTTATGACCTCATATTTTTCTATGATTCATGTGTAATATATCATAACTTCTATGTTTATGCTAAATGATCTAACATGTTTATTATGCACGCACTTTGAACTACTTTCTATATATATAATTCTCTAAACTGTATTACAGGTCTGAGCACTTTGGAGGAAGCAGAGGGTTTGGAACCTACATGATCGACATCAAACGTAGGACCTATGGGTACTTCTCTCAAACCCAACTTTGATAGTTTATATAGTTTGCTCGCTTGAATGTATGCTTCTTGTTGATAGTCTGCCTTCGATCTATTGAGGTTGTCAACCCTTACCTTAGGGAAGTTTTTCCCGCCAATAGAACTAGCGACTCCACTAGGGAACATAGTCACGTATTTCCAAAAGGGTTTTTTTCCCTTAGTATAGGATTTTCTTTCTTGTTTCTTGATTTTTCTAGTATTGTTGACTCACTTGAAGTATGTGCAATCAACTTGATCTTGTGGATCAAGTCTAGATTTTTTATTTATTTATTTTTTTTTCCCTATTTTTTTGCATATACATGCTTTTTCTTGTATACATAAGCGTACACATGTGGTTTCTTCCAAGGAAACACGTGTATACGGTAGTTTCTTTTGAAATGGTCGTGTGTACATGTGGATCCATTATTACATAATTGCATATATTTGGAAAATTTGGAAAATTTTCAAATTTTGCCTTTAATCAGGGGTGTAGCCTAGTTTTTCTGCTTCCTTGAGGTTATTTGCAATCTGGAATGGTCTTGTTTCTTGTTGGCGTCTGTTTCTTTGTCTCTTTTTGCAAAAATATTTTGTCAACCTAGGGTTTGTAATTTTTTGCATTTTAATTAGGGTTTCAGAGCTTCTTGGTGAAGTGTCAGACTGTTATATCCTTCTGGAACAGTGAGTTGGTTCTCAACTTGCTTATAATCCAATATTTTCATTACTTTGCTTTGTATTCCTGAAGTTGGCTTATTTGGTTTCTTTTTGGTTATTTGAGAAAGGTCTTTGCAATTTTGGTTCAGGAAAGGATTTTAGTTCTCTAAAATATTTCTATTTTTCTCAATCTTTTATGTATCCTTCAGGTCAATTTGTTCAAGTGTTTTGGTCTCTTAATAATATTAGTATTATCATCTTGGTGATTGTTTATGGCTTGTGAAGTTTGGAGTCTTTGCACTTGATTTTTCTTTTGAGGAGATTGATTGCTTTACCTTCTTGAAAATTTTGCTTTGAATTCTTAAAAAGAAAAAAGAAAAAAACATTTGCTTTTGCCTTTCCTTTCTTTGGTTTTTGGTTTTTTATTTTTTCGGCTTATCAACATGTGTGCAAATATTTGTTTGAGGTTCAAATTTGCTTGCTTGGGAGATATTTTCTTGGATATGTGTTTCTCCTTGTTTGGAGAATTTTGGCTTTAGGTCTTTGAAAGAACACATTTGTCTGTTTAGAGCATTTTGTAGAATCTTGCATTTAGGCATTCTAGTTTGCATTTTAGGCATTTTAGTCTCTTTCGATAGATGTTGAATATGTGAGTGTGTTTAAAGGAAAAAGAAAAGAGTTCTTGCTTTCATAAATTTTTGTTTTTTGTTTTTGTTTTTTTAGTTTGTTTTTTTTTTTTTTTTGCATCAGAACATCATAAGTTTCTCTTCCACTACCTGTGACCTAAATAACAACCAATAAAATCAAGTGCTTAATCTAAAATGAACTATATTTTTATTTTTGTCATAGATACGTTAATTAGTCTAGGGCATTTAGGGCCTTGTAATAGGTGTGTGGAGAGTAAAGTCTCCAAGGCCACACTAAACTGAAATATATAGGTTGATTAAAGAGTGAAAATCCAGTCTCATTAAGTCGTTCGAGAAATCTCTTCTAACACATGACTTAAGCACGAGGATGAGTGAAGACAGGGAAGGAGAGATACCCCCTCTCCTACTTGTTGGATCCCAAGTCCGTGATTGTTCTGCCCGACTTATGATTATGAACTGGTGATTTGTTGTGCTTATCAACAACCCCCCAATTTACTAGTATTAGTAATAACATTAATAAATGGGGACCCTTCCAAAAAATCAATCTTAGCATCTAGTCATGCCTTTTTATTTTTAGAATAAAATAAGATGTCAAAAGGAAACTTGTAAAATCATGGAAAATTTACCTTTTCATACTTTAGCGTATAAAACTTCACAAACGATGAGTTTCTTAAATAAAACGCCACAGGATCAAAACATCCTAAAATTAATTTTATACCCAGAAAGTCGTGAATATTAAAATAATCCTTGAAAAGAGCTGCTTTTAGAGGATTATTTTCGCATCGCAAAACAATTACGACAGACCTTCCTTATAAAAGTTACCTCATGAAATCGCGATTCGTGAAATGCGAAATCATAAAACTCCTAAAATCGTTTCACATCGCAGTTTCAACCATGCAACACTACTCAATAAAGCATAAGTACATATTGCAAAATGTGATAGCATCTCACATATCACATCAATTCACATGGTGGTAAGTCTTAAACGAAAACGAGTTTTTGCGATATAGCGATCTGGGATATTGCGTAGCAAATCGCAGAATCACTTTTATCGCAACTCAAAGGGCTCACGGTTCTAGGAGAGTACTTCTCAACTTTCAATGTGAAGTAATGGACATTAAGTTAAGGATAACGGTTCATTAGTGGACATTTATTAAAAGAATGATTACAATTAGGTATGAAAGGCCATTTGACGCAAGTTGATATCTTCTAACGTGATTTAGAATTAAGACCCTCCTTCACCTTTATTTCGTCCTTCTATTAATTAATTTCTGCATTCACTATCATTTTTATCCTATTCTACTCTCCTCTTGTAACTTTCGGGAAGAACACACAGAGCAGGACATCCGAAGAAATGGTGAAGAAAGGAAAGGCACCCGCTTCTGAGAAATCATAGATGACCAGCCTGTTCACAGACACTACTTGTAATCAAGAGGCAGGGAATTCCACATGGGAGACTATGTATCAGTTATTGGAGGAAGAACAACCGAAAATTCTTGAAACAACAATTACAGTGGATGGATGCGTTTCTTCTGATGCTACTCTGACTGATCTTGCATGCTCATTCTTGCACCGCATTGCTGCAAGACCAAAGATACTTCCTTATACCGACATGGTTAAGTGGATCATAGACGATGTTGACATATCAGACAAAGAATTCAAGATGGAAAGCTAAGAATTCATAGGGTCGTTTACTCCAGATAACCTAAGACTGATGTACCATCTACCAGAGCCGCAAGCCATCTACAACAGGAAGTTGGTTGAGAAGTTCGCGAAGGAAAATGAAGACTCGACAGAATGCATGAAGAATAGGTCAAACAACGAAGAAAGTCTCAAGAAAGATAATAACGGTATGTTCACCATCGGCTCTCTCAGTTCCCCTTTCTATTTTGTTGCCGCTATCTTATGTAGATTGTTATGTAAACCAGACAGCACCAAATTCTCATCAGAATGGTTACCCCTAATAGATGCAGCCATCCACGCTACAATAATGAATTGGGCTCAAATCTTGTCTGATAACTTAGCTACTGCAATTTTAGAGTACAAAAGAAAAAGGAGTATTGCTTCGAGAGTTTACCCTCCATTTTTCATGAGTGCCTATGTTATGGATTCTATTTGTTTTGGTTCCAAGTTCCCTCTCATGGGATGGAAGTGGACTGCTCAAAATCCACTTCCTATTCAAATATATCACAAAGTCATGTGGGAGTCTAATTTCGCAGAACACTTCTTCAAGATTTGTCACGGGGTTATGCTTCCGATTCACAAAAGGATTTACAACCGAGATGCCCCTAGGTTCTCCCAAGAAGTCGAAGTAGATATTCTCCCCGTAGTTAGATGGTTCGGGGAAGAATTATTCACATATATGAGAGTGTTCGGCAGTATTTCCTCGTCCCATATTCTAGCTTTCTATGTCCCGAACAAATTGATGGCTAGGGAGATAGCCTATCAGATATGCAGTGAAGGAGGCATGAGTAAGATATTGAAGGATTCCAAGAAGGCCATTTGGCCTCAATTTCCTGTAACATGTGGAGTATTTGCATTGCACGATTTGGGACATGCTTTCAAAGAAGTTGACAATGTATTATCCTTACAATTACCCAAGTTCCTAGGAAGATAATATGATCCCTTTGCTATTGTCAAAGATTTTAATACAATGGTCAAAATAAGAATATTTACCCATGAAAAATACCCCTTTGATGATGTTTTCCTACAAAAAAACACCTTCAAAGAAGTACATCATATGGCACAAATAATTTTTGATCAGAAAGGTCTCCAAACATTTGATAACTACAAGAGAAAGAGGTTTTCTAGGGTCCCCTTGGACCACCTACTCATTGAGCCAATAAGGGATCCTACTCCCAGTGCAAACATAGATGGAGATTCAAAGGAAAAATTCAAAACAAGTTCTGGAAATGAATTCACAGAAAAGTCTGTCGATCAATCTGAGAAAACATCAGAGAATGAACAAAGCAAGACTGAGGAATCAATTAAAGACACAACCTAGTCCACAACAAAGTCAGATCAATAGACTTCTCTCGTAAAACAAGTCGAAGCCTCAACTTCCCTTACAAATCAAGCAAAGCCGCTTGTAATTGATTTAGAAGAAGAATGGGAAAATTTCAATAAGAGACTCAACACGGAGGAACAAATTGCAGAGCCACCAAGAAACCAACAAGAAACGACCACATAAATGTTAACAGAAGGAGTTTTTAGCACTGAGGAAATAGAGCATATTCCCATTGCTCCCACATATGAGATTGTATTGAGAATAGAGGAAATTCCTCCTCTAGATGTATTCTACAGCCCTCGACACAAAGCCGTTGTTAAAAAACAAATAAAGAAAATAAATTTGGATTCTGTTCTCACTCCTGAGGATGAACCTCTAGATGTTCTCTGGAAAGACCCATCTATAGATCCAATGGCTAACCTCACTAGACTCTTGCAAGTCGTAGGTGCATATGATTCAACAACCATTGACAAGGCAGCGAAGGTACAACTGCTGCTCAAAGAAAAAGAAGATAATATTTTGTTATTAGAGCAATAGTTACAACAGGTCAGTATCAACCAACAAGCAGAAATGAAGTTGGCTAAACTTCAACAAGAGTTTCAGGAAATGCAGATAGCACATTAGAGCAGTTTAGTAGGTAAAGAAGCGCAGTTACAAAGTATAATAAAACTGCATAAAGATGACTCCAAGATTGAATAGTTTGTCACAGAAGCTCTTGGCCTCAATTCCTAGCTTCTACACCAAAAAGAGTTATTATGCCAAAAGATTTCGTAGCGGAATTCTCACTGCGAAATGAGTGATAACATAACGAATCGAGTTGTGGAATTGCGACTTGAATATGATACAATTCTTAGGAAAGTTTTAGACTTCTTAAATTGGTAGAAATCCGAGGATGGGAAAAGAGCAGATATGCCCAAATTAGATGAATCACATAAAGAAATCTTATTTATGAAATGGGATTCTCGGCTCAGAGAGGCAGAACAGGCAATGGAGGATGCGGCAACAGCAGCAAACAACGTCATCGAATGTCTGAATGAGAATTTACACAATGCTAATTTGGTAGCAGAAACCATCCCTAGCTTTCTTCCGAATGCAAAATAGCTTCAAACAGTATGGAAACAGGCAGCGGAGGAAAGGGCAGAGGCAATCAGACGAGTAACCAGGTTGAACTAGGAAGCATATTGGTAATACCTAATGAAACCACACAACCAATGGATGACCTTGAGGTGCCTGATTACTTCCACCGAGAAAATGGTGCCAACACTCACCAATGTCGTATTCACAGGACAACTGAAAGCTGAAGTTGGCCAACTGACACTCCTTAAGCCTATGCTGGATATTTGCGATCTCAAAGACCAGATGCAGGATTAGTCATAGACGTATTTTATTTTTGTGTTTGTTTATTTTCGCTTAAAATTTGGCAGGTCGTTTAAAACTCCTCATCTATTTTTAGTTTCATAGATTATTATTTAAACCCCTCTCATGCATTTAGAGAGGGTTCTAGAAATTTTATCAAAAACATTCTTCAGAACATGCACTTTTGCCCCTTTGAGGAGGTTTTGGTAAAGTTAATGGAACTGGATTTATTTTCTAATTGAGTTTAGCATCTTCTACTGAAATTGCACTTCTGTACTCTTAGTGGATGTTGAATGATTTGAAAGTGGATCGATATTGCTGGAGCACATGAGTAGGACGTAGTACAAATGGTACTTCTATCTCTTAATGCTTTTTACTTGTGTATCAAGAAATAAATTATTTTCAGTTATTTATGTATGAAAGGTTAAATTCTTAGTTATCATTATTGCACTTTTGTATGATGATGATTTATTCTTTACGCTGAATATATGAATGACTCTTTATGCGATATATCTCTCATATCGTTTTAGCTAACTTTTTATATGAAACGTTCATTATTAAACGAATTCTCTTCTTATCATAATTGAATGATCTTCGTTGTCAATTACTTTCAGAAATCATTGTAGATCGCATATGTAAACGTTACTCCCTAGATAGTCTTAAAGTTAGATATTTTCTTTGATTATAATAGATTGCATATGATAGTTAGATGATAGATCAATTTTAGAATAAGCATTTACCCCATAAAACCCAGAAAAGAAAAACATCATCCCATTAGCACAAACATTACAAATAGATTGGGAAATTGGTCCCATCATCCCTAGTCAGAGCCACTATTCCAAACGGAAAAGGAATTATCCTAAGGTCTGGACCAGGTGGTTATCCCCCTTGTTTGAGTCCCAATTTTTCAAGCCTTCAACATGACCTTAGTTGCCTATCTTAGGGACCACACAGGTGACTATGGGGGGGAATGCCCGTGGTGCCTGAGATATACGTTGCATCACTTTCATAGTACTTCTGGTGGGTTCCCTTGCGAAGCTCGGGTACTTGCACCAACAAAGGATATTGTATGGAGGTCAGCGTAACTATTTCTGATACCTTCACTGGTAGGCTTGAGCCATAATTAACCCAAACTATCTCCGAAAGGTCTGTCTCTTCACTTTATTGTATTTTGGTGTCCAGTCCTAATCACCTGGAGTGGAAATACATGGAAGATGCTTGTTTGGTTGTATCTTTAGGGACTTTTTAGTGAGTTCTCTTTGCTTCTAGATTTCCATAAGTTTTTATTTTTTGTCTTTAAAGGTTCTCTTAATATTTAAAAGTGGCTGATTGACAGGTTCGTCGGTCTAGAAGGCTTCATGGGCTTTCACCTGCGATTGTCGAGACTTCATCTAGAAGGCGTATGAATAGTTCTATTAGTGATTTTCAACTGGTAGAAGTTGACACATTAGAGATTAATCCTACTTCTGGGGTTCTCATTTCACAGGGTGAACCTAGTTCAGCTCATAATTTGGATGGAAATGCTCTGGTCCTTGCTAGGGTTCTCTTCCAATCAGAAGATGATATTGATATTGAGGATGTCCCTGAGTCCCCCATGACTCCTTCGACACCTATTACTTCCCATCTTACTTAAGTTGTATCATACGTGGGTACCCTGACTCTTAGGCTGGCAAGCCCTGTTCACTCTCCTTATTTTTTTCCGATGGCCAATGTTAGTGGAGTTAGTATGGATACTAATACTTCTGGTGTGCATACCCCTCCTTAAGTTGTAGGATGGGGTACTATTTCTATCTCTACTGTTACACCTACTACAATAGTTGTTGGCTCTACCTCCATTCTGGGTCTGAGTGGGGGCACCCAACCTTCTGCCCCTCTCGCCAGTGCATGTCCTTTCAGTATGCCATCCAATGGGATTCATTCAATTCATTCAACCTTCCCATATGCTGTTTCCACATTTATGACTTCTATGCCAAGTGGTTCAACATATTTTCAGGGTTCTGCTTTTGGAAGTGATCATATTCCTCCTTCTAATCCATCTTTGAAGTTAGGACATGCTCAGAATGTTAATCCTTTCCAAGGAGATCAAGGATGGCCAAATCCTTCCATTAGTGATTTAGGGGCTGTGAACTTATCCCATATATTTTTTCAATAGGGGAGTATGCCTTTCCCTTCTGTCGGGACCTCATAGGTCTTTCCTCTGCTAGCTAGTGCATGGAATCCTTATTAGGAGCTTTCCCCTTTTTTCATTGCTCTGCAAAGAGGAAATTATCCTATGCATGGTTACCCTACGATAAGGGGTGGATACCCTCCTAATACTTCTAGGCCACAAGGATTTCCTTATGGTTCAGGTCCTTCTACGAGTAACCCATGGCAACTTGGTATCTCTCCAAATCTAGGATACTCTTTTCCTAATGTTCGAAATTATGCTCTTGGTGGGTGGAATTATCCTACTCCTCCATGCTTACCATTCCTGGAAACTTTAAACTTGCAAGATCTTTCAAAATTCACAAATGACTGATCTAATACAATCTGGCTTGGCCTCCAGCCCCCACCAAACTTCCATATGATATTCCAAAATTCGAAAGGAAGTCTGGAGAGGATCTGATTGATCATATAAACACGTTCCATTTGTGGTGCTCATCTAATTCCTTGATCGATGATTCAATCAGGTTGAGATTATTCCAATGCAACCTAACTGGAAACACTGCAAAGTGGTATATTGAGCTTAGAGGGGGTACCTTTGATACGTTTGGTGAATTGGATAATATGTTTATAAATCGTTTTCAGTTGCACGTCTAATATGATGTTGGAACTGAGCTTCTAGCTAGTTTTGAACAAGACAAAGCAACTCACATTTCTGACCACATCCAAGAGTGGCACAGAAGGAATAGGCTCATCAAGGCATATATCCCTGATGAGTTCCTTCTTGAATGGTTTTTGAAATCTTTGCAGCTAGATATTTCTAAGGATGTGTCAACCTCCGGAGTGTTCACCGAAGAACAAGCCATCTTTAGAGCCGAGCAGTTAGAACTCATATATTCTCAGTTCGAGGTCCTTTACAAGATTTTTCTTGATGCTCCTCGATCGAAGATCGGTCTAGCCAAAATGAAGCCAGGACCCCATGCTGACAGAATTGTAGGGTTAATCGATAGTAGTATGGCTAGCATGTTGAATCAATTGCAACAATTGTCTTTACAATCTACTTCTATAGCATAGGCTTCACCGTCAGTGTTTATGCCTTCCAAACCTTTAGCAGTTAATGCAGTCTAATCTTTGAATCCCAAAGGAAGAAGAAGAAGGGACGTGGTAAGAAGAAATATAAGGTTGGGAACGGGAATGCGAACAAGCCTAATATTGATACTGGAGAGGGAAAGAAGGAATAAAACAAGAAAGTAAAATTCCCATGCAAGTTATAAAATGGGGATCATCTTACCCGTCTTTTCCCTAAGATTCAGGATGCTCAACGCTTGTTAGCTCAGATTCAGGATGCTCAACGCTTGTTAGCTCAGTAGGGTTTTTCAAGTTCCTAGGCTGTGCTGACTAACCCTTTTCCCTAAGGGCAACAAATTCTCATTGGCGCTAATGCTGGTGTTGGAACCCCCACAAGGGGAAACTAGGATGGGGAATCCACATCGAATGTATATATGGTGAGGTCTCATGTTGATGTTGCTATAATAGCACATGATTATGGTGAGTCAAAACCTTCTAAGGTTAAGGTTTCTTTCGATATCCAAGAGACACTCCATATCGAGAAACCTGCAGTTGAGTATATACCTCAGATACCGAAAGGATCTACAAAACATTTAACTGTCAATCCCAATGCTAGGGCTTCTCAGAACTATTCTATTGTCGAAGATCTGGCTCAGAGCCCCTATGCGATGTGAGTGTTAGAGGTACTCCAATCGTGCCCTGCATAAAGGAGTGCATTGCTCACTGCAATCAAAGCAATAGATCCAAAGAACTCTCTTGTTATCACATTTCATATTATCACATTTGATATGTCAAGTGTTAATAACAGACTCCCTCATCACATGGATTTCCATATTAAATCTACATATCAGAAAATGAATATCTTTCGAACTGTAGTTGACGAAGGGGATTCCATGTGCGTCATTTCGATGTAATGTTGGAAGGCTATCGAGTCTCTTAAATCTAGTCCTTCCCCTACTCTCCTTACTGCATTTCTCATCTGTGTTGGGGGTAAGGTTTTCAATGTCGAGGTAGAGATAGTTGATGTGAACCTTGATTATAATATTTTATTGGGTCGAATTAGGGTTTATGCAATGGATGTCATTGTTTCATCATTGTTTCACATCCTATGCTTCCCTCATGAAGGGAGAATTGTTACAATTGATCAAATGGCATATTCTCCTAATGATCCCAATGCATCTTCTAACTTTACCATCCCCTTGGTGAAGAATACCAAGCATCATGTTGAGAATTTGGGAGTTGGAATGTATAGCTTGTTTATGGGTACTTTTTATCTTGCTTCTCATACCGCTCATATTAAATCCATTTTTTTGTCCAGGATCTCTCCTTGAAAAGGTTCGTTCAGAACATCCTTGGCCCTTACCCCCCCTCTACTTCTACATTAGAAGAGGGGAAAGTAGGTGGAATGGCATATCATATATCCGTAGCAGAAATAACGTACGAATCTATTGTGAATTTTGTAGATTCTGACCCCATTCCTCCCTAATTAGAGGATTTGGCTGGTGATGTGGCTCTGGTATTGACTGTTGAATCTATTTTGGCCATGGATTGCCTTGACATTGTCTTACCATCTGAGGAAGCAATATTAGATGAAATGACTGGTACAGAAATATCGTGGGCTGGTTTGAATCATCGGTCATATTTTCTCCCTGATTTGCATGAACTTGAATCAAATTTGTCCGGTCCTTCTTCAATTGGAAGTGTTCATAAAATTCTAAATCCTTTGGCCCCATCATAGATTTTTGCTGAAGGTAATATGTCTAATATCTGAGAAACCATTCCGGTGAACATTTCTAGGAACCCCAATATCATCGAGACTATATTTTGAGTAATAGAAACATTTTCAGAAGAAATCACATCAGAAGAATTTGGTCGACGCGTTTCGAACCAATCTATGTGGTTCATCATTTGGACAAGATGAAGAATGAGATCATAGCTGTAAGCTAAATAGGGAGATGGGTGTTTTGGGAAAATTTAGTGTTTCTACAAACGCCTAACCCTCTAGACCTAGTAGCTAGTCTAGAAACAATAGACAAAGTAATTCGTTGCTTTTTCTATAATCAACAGATAAGAGGAGGAAAAGAAACCAACCTATAACTTTCGCTTGCTCCCTCTCTTCTTTAACCGATTTCATTGCTCCTTTCCATACTTAATTCGCTTGGAAAGTACCTGCACACAAGTCAAGACAGAAACCCATCAAAGCATACAATAAAGATCTATTAATTAAACATATCATAGAATCCAGAATAGGATATACATCATATAAGAAAATGAATGTAAAAATCTTTGAATTCTTTATTGATAAAAGGAAAGATTACAACCCATGAATGTTCATGCTTGATTCAGTGTCTTCCTTCCAGTTTCGATCCCCTCTCTCCTCATGAAGTAACAATTCGACATCATTACAACACTCTTACTAATCTCATTCAAACAACATCTCCTTAGCTCAAGAAATTCCAACCTAGACAAGCCTTTGAATTCTTGGTCAATTTATAGCTGAATGGAGGAGGTTAAGCCATTAATGGCCCTCATGAATGCTCTGCCAAAATTGGGAGGTGGTTCCATGGAGGAAGGGATAGTGGATTGAGGTTCATTCATCTTCTTCCTCATCCAAATGTGAGCTCAATCAACCTAGAAACTTCTAGAAGTATCCATTGGATGAGGAATCCAATGGATTCATTTAAAAAATTCGATGAATCTCACACAGCGCAGGTGAAACAAAGGCTAAGTGTGCTGCAGCTCACCCAGTCAGTGCAGTTTCTGCATTGCAATGCAGCCTGATAGAAGGCTACCTGCACTGATCTCCTTAGGGGCATTTTTTGGATGAATGGTGTCATGGAAACTCTTGGGAGGCAAGCATGATGTAGGTTGACCTCATTAGGGAATGAAAACAACTGAATTAGGGCTTGATGGACCCTAATAATATGGATCTGGAAGTCGGGATTGATGTGCCCAAATTGACCTGTAACAATGGGCCTCCTAATAGCTAAAAGGAAACGACTATAAAAACGACTATATTTGACTAGGTTAAGAAAATAGAGAAATAATATTAAATTGAGAAATCATTTTTAATTAATTTAAAATATTTAAATT
>APFE030366618.1:42549-54396 GCA_000404065.3 Pinus taeda
TATATATAGATAGATATATACACACACATACAGGGAATACAAGAAAAACTTTAACCTAAGGGGAAGGAAACTAAGAGACTAGAAAAACATAAATGGGAAATATAGAGATGCATGTTCCCCTAAAGAAATCAAGATTTATATCGGCCTCTTTAAGGAATTCCGAGATGTGTTTGCTTGGTCTTATGAAGAAATGCCTAGAATCGATCCATCGATAGTTTAACATGAGATCAAGACATATAAAAACGCTAAGCCTGTATGGAAAAAGCTTCGACGTGTAAATCCTAGGAAAGTTGTAGCTATTAAAATCGAGGTTGAAAAGATGCTTAAGGAGGGTTTCATATACCCCGTTCCTCTAACTGAATGGGTCTCGAATCCAGTCCTTGTTGATAAAAAGCAAGGAACGATTTGGGTATGCATCGACTTTAGGGATTTGAATAAGGCTTGCCCTAAAGATAATTTCCCCACTCCATTTATTGATCAAATCATTGATGAGTGTGCGGGAAATGAGGTGTTTTCCTTCATTTATGATTTTTCGGGATATAATCAAATAACTATTTGTCCTGAAGATTAACACAAGACAACATTTATTTGCTCTTGGGGTACATTTGCATAGAAAAATATGCATTTTGGTCTCAAAAATGTTGGAGCTACTTTTGAGCAGGCCATGTCTTATGCTTTCCACGACATCAAGAACATAATAGAGGCATATTTTGGATGACCTAGTTGCTCGTTGTTGAAAGAGAATTGATCATCCAAAACACCTTCATTTGGTTTTTGAAAGATGTCGTAACTATAAGATCCGGTTGAACCCTAAGAAATGTGTTTTCGCTACCACATCTAGTAGGTTATTGGGATTCATTGTGTCCAATGAAGGGATTCATGTTGATCCCTTCAAGGTCGAGGCACTACTTCTAGCCTCACCCGTCAACGGTTCGCCAACTTCAGAGTCTCCAAGGAAAAGACATTTTATTAAGGATATTTATTGTAAATTACACCGATATTACGAAAGGATTTATACGATTACTGAAAAAAGGAGTTCCATTTGATTGGGACGATTTCTCTCAGTGCTCCTTTGATGCTTTGAAAAAGGCAATGACCTCTCCTCCTCTTTTGATTCCACATGATATAGCAGTGATTTCCTCTTGTATCTCGTTGTGGAAGAATCATCCATTGGTATGGTTCTATTTCAGGAATATGATGCTCTTAGAGAGCATGTGATTTATTATCTGAATCGAGGCTTAATCGGTCTTGAACTTAGGTATTATCATATAGAGAAATTAGCTTTGGCAACAATTCAAACTGTCCAGCTACTCCGACATTACATTCTGCTTAGAATTTTTCTTTTGTTGGCTGATGTCAACTCATTTCAATTTGTCCTTAGTAGGTGATTGATTAGGGGCAAGTATAATAAATGGATTTTCATTTTATAGTTATTCGATCTCGATTTTATGTTAGCCAAGTCTAAAATACCTTTAGTATTTGCAAAATTGATTTCAGAGTTACCTTGTGAAGAGGATGTTGTTTATGAAGAGTCATTTACTTATGAACATCTCTTCCTAATCTCTTCATAGGATCATTGGCATGGAGACATCATAGTATATCTTTATATTTCGAAGTTGCCTCAAACTTTTTCGAAGGATGAATGT
Source organism: Pinus taeda (assembly GCA_000404065.3). Lineage (NCBI taxonomy): Eukaryota > Viridiplantae > Streptophyta > Pinopsida > Pinales > Pinaceae > Pinus > Pinus taeda. The sequence continues at coordinate 44,196 of APFE030366618.1, forward strand.
AGAAAGTTGCATCACCTAACTAAAAATTATATTATTATCGTTGACACTTTATACCGTTACGGGATTGACCCAATCCTTAGGTGTTGTTTAACCTTAGAGGAAGATGAGTTTGTTCTTAATGATCGCCACAATGGAGCTTGTGGAGGTCATCTATCTAGGCTTGCTACAACCCAAAAAATCTTGCGTGCAGGCTATTTTTGGCCCTCAATTTTTAAAGATTGCGTGGAAGCGGTCAAGAAGTGCCATCCTTTTCAGGTATATACTTGAAAAATGTGCACTCATCCAGCTCCGCTTTTCCCCATCATCACTGTCGGTCCTTTCACAAAGTGGGGGATTGATTTTATGACTTGTAACCCAAATTCATCTAAAGGTCACAAGTACATTATCGTAGCAGTAGACTACTTCACGAAGTGGGTCGATGCTATGCCTACTTTCAATAACGATGGTGAGACAACAACTCTTTTCCTATTCAACCAAATCATTTCATGTTTTGGTATTCCAAGGGAGATTATCACTGATCATGGTAGCCATTTTTCAGAATAATATGATGTTTGAGTTGGCTTTAAAATTGGGATTTCAGTAGGAGCATTTGTCTCCATACTGTCCTCAAGCTAATGGTCAGGTTGAATAAGTCAACAAATCCCTCAAAACTATCCTACAAAGGACAATCAATAAAGATATTAAATCCAACTAGCACATCATGTGATATCCCACGCTTTGGGCATACCAAATGTCTATTAAGACCCCCATGGGTTTTAATCCTTTTCAACTACATTATGGTTTGGAATCAATCTTCCCTGTGGAATGTGAGATCCCATATCTTAAACTAGCAGTTGAACTTCTTCCAAACACATTTATCCTTGAAGAAAGCCTTATTCATTTGGAACATCTCGATGAGCAACGTCAGGGTGCAACCATAATGAATGAAGCTCATAAAAAGAGAGTAAAGGCCCAATATGACAACCATGCGTTCTGTGGTGTTCTTTGATGGTGACCTTGTCCTGGTCTATGACCAAGGTAAGGAAGGTAAGGACACCTTGGGGGCAAGAAAGTTCAAACCATGTGGTACAGTCCTTTTATCATTAAAAAGGTCTTGAAGAAAGGTGCATATGAGTTGGTTGACTTCGATGGAAACATGCTGTCGCAACCCATAAATGGGCTTTATCTTAAAAATTATTATGCTGAGGATGTTCCCTAACATTTTCTTTGTTTTGTAAATATTGTACATAGTTGTTTGTTTCTGTCTACAAGTCTCGTGGTGATGTTGGTATTTTTTATCTGCTTTGGCAGGTTTCGATGGGTGATCTGGTGTATCTAGGATTCACCGATGGTGCTAGTAGACATACTCGAACTTAGCTTCAGCAGCTTGGTAATATATTATCCATATGGTTAGTTGTTAGTTTGAAGAGGTATATGTATCGGTCCTTCATCCAACAACATGGCTGAATACAGTGCTGTCATTAATTTACTATATGAAGCAATATCTTTTGGTATTGAATTGTTATTGGTTTATTTGGATTCACAACTGGTGGTGTCTCAATTAAATAACATATATGGTGTCAAAGATCCTTTATTACATCACCAATTTCTGAGAGAGATTATTACAAATATCATTTAATTTTATTACTTTTATTCATATTTCATGATCAGAAAATTCATTTGCTGATTCTATAGCTAATCAAGCATTAGATTGGCAAATTAATCATTCAACAAGTTAAAATAAAAAAAATATATCATAAAATCATCTGTGTATATGATCAAATCATCACAAAATGTCTGTATATAGATAGGAATAATATGTCCAAAATATTACAAAATATGGACAAATGCCCAACAAAATTAGGGCTTAAGGCCGATCATGTCCATAAAAAGATCAGTCATCTAATCTAAGTCTGTGGGCCCTGCTCTGGATGAGTGTCATGGAAGAAGATGATGGAGTTCTCCACCTATCGGAATAGCCACACCCATTCTTGTGGTACTCTTACCGTATGCCTTTGAATGGCCATAAGGAGATCCTCTATGGCTAACATGGGAACTTGACAAGTCAAACTCTCCAAGTTCCTCTAAACAATATGGAGGACTATCTCAGTCTCTGCTGCTGCTCTCTCTGCATCTTTGCCGTGACACCTATGCCTAGGTAGACCCTCAGGTCTCACTGGTCCAACATCTACATCACGATCAAATAATATTTTAATATTTTTGTTTAAAAAAAATAATTTAAACTTCTTCAGATCATATTTAAATCAAAATAAGATTTATCTACCTATCTTTGGACATTGTCTCTCTTCTCAGGAAGATCTCTTAGTATTTGATCCTTCTTTTGACTATCATGATATTTGTTTGGAATGCTTGTAGATGGCTACTATGCTCTACTTTGATCGGTCTTTGATTACCTTTAGGATTTGATTTCTGTTGGATATCTTTCTGCTGTGATGTCCTTTTCTGAATAGGAGTGATTGGGACATCCCTATTCCTTAAAGAATATTGCTTCTGCTGAGATCTGAGTGCATTCAAATATACTCTTTGAATATGATTGGTTTGGGTCTCCAATGCATTGTCACTTGCCAGTATGGAATCCTCATCTTTAGGATCCTCCACTTTCTCGACATACTTCTAATCTTCAGTCAAGAAAATAGGATGGTGATCTTCCCTACAGAAGTGATTTTCCTCAACGATTAGGTCTGTTTCATCATCAATCTCTCCTTGAGTAGAATTCTGCTGCAAGGGTGTTCAAATTGGCTGCTGAGATGTTAATGCTTTAGAAGCTTTCTGCTCTCTTTGTTTTATCCCGTACTGAGGTTGCTGCTGATTTTTGAAGTTAGGATTTCTAACTTGGGGCTACTGAGCTCTATCCGAATTTATCATCCGGTCAACCATTCTGTCCATGGTTCTGATTAGTGCATCTAGCTTAAGATTGGTGGAAGAAGAAGGTTCTTCTTTGATGGTTACTCTCTTTTCCGATTTCTCATGTTTCAACTGAGACTTTTTAATCATCAAGTTTGCTTCCACACTTACTGCATTGTTCTGCATGTCTTCTAGAGTTGTGGGATATCTTTTTCTCAATTGATAAGCCATCTCCAGATCAAAAGCATCCGAGTAGTGCTAAAGTGCCAAATCAGGTGGAAGTTTCATGTTATCTGGAATGGAATTGTAGATCTGATTGAACCTTATAGTGAATTCCTGAACCGTCTCATTAAGATTCCTCTTCAATGTGTTGTATTCCACCAAGATTTGTGATGGATTCTTCTTTTCCCACCACCTGGCTAAGAAAAAATCATTCAACCTCTGAGGAGTATCAATGGAGCCTGCTACCAAACCACATAACCATTTTTTGACATCTCTAGAAAAACTTTGAGTCACTAGCCTCATTTTAACATCATCTTCATCAACTTCCTCCAAGTTAATGAAATCAATCATCTTATCAATATGCTGCTGTGCTGTGACTCCTAGGCTACCATCAAATAGAGGAAGTCTCTGGCCATAGGTCTGAGGTAAAGCTACCAACTGACCAGGTAACACTAAGGGTGCAAATCTCGCCATAACTCCTGCAGAATGGTGGATGGGAATTGCAACAGGTTGTGTTGGTTGAGATGAAGATGGGGGAGGTGATGTTGATGCTTTCAGAGGTGTAGTAGAGAGTATGGCAAAAGATAAGAGCTCAAGTTGATAATGAATATAGGCCTTTTCAGCAGTGATTTGTAATTGATCAGCTAGACTTTGAAGTTTCTCAAAATTAGACCAAACATCATGCTCAAGTTTTGAAGATTGAGAAGCAGTAGAAGGTTGGTTAAACAAAGACTTTGAGGTAGGAAGGTATGAGTCAAACTTTATGGGATCAAAAAATTCTTCGGTAAGACAAGGTTCAGATTTTGAATGAAATAGGGATAGCTCAAATTTAATGTCGAAAGGCATATCATCAATACTATGTAATTGATCTGGTAAGGAAGTGGTCCTTTCCAATTTTGTGATTTCAATCTCGGGGAAAGGGCCTTTAGGCTTTCTTAATAATTTTTTAGGATTATCAACTGGAGAAGGAGGATTTGGGTCTGGGTTTGACCTAGTATATCTTTTCAGAGCTAGCATCTTAATGGAGTCACAAACTATATGAGGTAAAAGACCTAAGACTTTGTGCTGAAAAAAGATTATTTTCAAAGGAAAGTCTTCAATAACGAAATCTAAAATTGGTAATGATTGAGAGATTACCAATGGAATCAAGTCTGATCGAATTTGTGATTTGTAACCTTATTCATTCTTTGAACAAGCTATGATGGTATTCGATTGAATCAATTGGATCAGGATGCAAATTTTTTTGTGTTTGTCTCCTTGAGGCCTGCTCTACAATCTTGACGCTGCAGTTACTGAATCAACCTTTATGAAGCTTAGTCCCATCATCTGGAGGATGAAACTCCAATGTAAACTAGTCATACACCAAGGGAAAATGAATCTTTCATTCCCCAACAACGGCGCCAGTATGTTATCACTCCTCCGGATCTCCAAGGCCGAGGAAGAGTCCAGCTGAGATAACCAAAAACCAATATTTTGACTTGGTAGCTAGCCCTACCAAGCTGGAGAGGGATCTTTCCAAAGGATCACAGCCAAGAAGGCTGGATGAATTAGTGTTTTAGGCTAGCTATAGTAGCTCAGGGTTTGTTTGATTTGATTTGATTGGGGAGGTCACTGGATGAGTGAATTAGGTCAGAGAATGAACCAAGTCAGGGAAAAAGAGAATTAGAATTGCAGACATCTGATGGGGCAAGGTAGGCAAGTTACTTTAACACTTTGTAGTATAGTGATGAGATGGTTTATACTAGTGAGGTGCTAAAAAGAGTATGAAGATCATGAATTATTTTTAAACTGAAGAAATGAAACCATCTATGATGATTTTCCCAAAACAGAGCATACAAGATGAATTCTGCTTATCACACCTTGAAAACAAAACACACTTAGAGTGAAATGGATCATGAGAGGTACAAAAAATTCATACATATGAAACTAAAGAAGAAACAATATCAAAATACCATGCCATAGGAATCCCACCAAATAGCTGCAACTCATCCAATATATTTCATGCCAAAGTCTGAAACACTAATACAACATCCAATAAAGTCCAACATGTAGAATTACTAATAAAATACACAATATAGCCTCAAACCAACTCATCCTAGCCTCAAGGGTCAAATCCATGAAAGGAGGATCAGTTGCAACAAAAACTGAACTGATAGCTAGAGGGTAGGGTGGTCAAAGTGACTCATCCCTAACTTAAGAAAACTGATTCATTACAAGTCATGTAGGCCATTTACCTAATGTATTTACCCTAGGTAATAGTAAAAGACATAATAATTACATCATCATTATCAATGAAATTAGTAAAACATCAATTTCTGCTAGGTGAAAATCAATTTGGAGAGAAACAGTGAAAATATGGGTTGAGTGTCAAACACGCAGTGCCAGTGTCAAACGCGCAGTGCCATCTTCAAGCTGACTTTTGAATACCTTCCTGATGTCCAAATATAGCCTAGGATAGCTTATTGGAAATCTTATCTTGTATAGTTTCCAAAATTCCCTTGGTTTTCAAAATGGGCTTGATGCTCCCCTCCAAAATTGAAATCTCCCAAGACTACTCAAACGCACAACGCCTGGTCCATAAAAGAGGCAGAAACATGATTTCTAGGTGGTTTTTTGCCTTTTTCACCCACTAGTTTTGCCTTCCAGGGTTGGAAACATGGTTTTCCTAACTTTCTTGGTCCTTCTGAATCAAATGGTGGTGGCCATTCCTCCAAAAAGTGCGCAGGGCCTTAGACCAAAGTGCTGATATAAAAATTGGCTTAAAAAGAGAGTAAATACTAGATGACAAAAATTGAGCCAAGGGTATTTAAAATTGTTTGAGAAGCTGATGTCTGAGGTGGCTAGGCATGGAGTGAGGCCTCAGCAAGTATGTCAACTTCTTTTTCTCCTCATGGTGAGTTAGGGCTTCAATTCTTGCCCTAGCAGTTTTGAGCTTTGCCTTAGCTATTTGGTTTCTTCGGCATTAGTACTTTGCCATCTTTCTTTGAATGTCCATGTCTCTTTTGGCTTTGTCCAAGAGGCTTTCAAGATGAGGGTTCACCTTCTCAAGCCAATGCTCCTTGTTCTCATTTACCATTTTGGAAAATTTCTTATTTAGGGTGAGCTCATTAGCTAGTTCAGACTCCTTTTGCTTTTCTAGCTCCAAAGCTCTCTTTAGGCCTCTAGTCCTTGGCCTTCTTCTTGGAACCTGTTCTGCCAGGTGCTCACCATATTCTCCATATGCCTCATCAAGTAAGGCCTTAGCCTTTTCATCCTCTCTCTTTGTCTTGATGAGCTGAATCTCCATAAGCTCATGTTTGACCTCAAACTATTTGTTTTCTTGCTCATAGTATGAAATAATGCATTTGGCCCTTTGCAAGTTGACCTGGAGTTCCCCTATGAGAGCTTCTTTCTCTTTGAGAGCAATGGCTGTGCTCTCACTGTCATCATTTTCACTTAGGTCAACTAAGTGAAAATCCTGCTCTGTCTCATGGAGGTCCTCCTTGTTATGAAGAATTTAGTATCTACGGATAAATATTAATTCCCTAGATAAGTAGCCATATCTAGAACAACAATTTAAATCACTTTAACCTTTTTATATAAACAATAGATAATACAAAGAGAATGAGAGCACCTACTTGTACTTTCTCTTTCCTCTTGTCTCCTTTGTATCGGTCCTATTGCTCCTTCCCGTACTTAACACGCTTGAGAAGTACCTGTAAACATCAACATAAGACAAAGAACCAATCAAAGCAAAAGATATATTGATTACATGTAAATGGAACTAGATACATTCACACATATAAGCACCACATATCAAGATAAGCATGTGGAAAAAGGTGTAAATACTTTATTGAATAGCAGGAAGAATTACAACCATGAAGCCTGATTCGAAGTCACTCCTCCAACTTTGGTTCGATCCACATCACATCATAAGCATGACATTCCGGTAGCATAACAACACTTACAATAGTATCAATTCTCAAACTAACATTATCTCCTTACAATTCATCAAAGTCCAGCCCCTGGTCACTTAGATGAGTGCTTAATTTATAGGAAGATGGAGGAGGTTTTGTCACCAATGAAGGTATTGAATGGCCTTCCATACTTAGAATTAGTTCCATGGAGAAAGGGATGAGAGGATAAGAGGTATCTTAACTCATTCTTGATCCATTTTTGAGCTCATAGGAGATGATAAGTGTGGTAATCCTCTAGATGGCTCCAAAAGATAAGAATATTCCCAGAACCCTATGTGAATTTCGCTCAATCTCACCCAGTGCAGGTCAAAGTGGGCCTAAGTGCTCTGGTCCCTCTAGAGGTCATTTCAGGATGTCTTCAGGCCATGAAACTGTCTAGGAAGGAGGCATTCAAAAGTTTGACTTGTTTAAGGCATGTAGAAACTAAAATTAGGGTTTGATGAGCCCTAAAACACTGATCTGGATGATGGGAGTGATGTGCCCAAATGGATTTGTAACAACTACCCCCTAAAGCATGAAGTCAAAAATGTAAATGTCGAATGAAATTATTAAGAAGTTTAGACTTCTGTGATCCATAATCTTGTTAAGAGAATAATTTCGGCAAAATCATAATTTCGAATGAAATTCTTTATGATGTGATGAGGAGGTTCCAAAGTGGATGGTTACCTACATCAATTACAATACATAATATCATGATATTTTTATTTTTTCTCATGAATCGTTGAGGGAAGGCATACCCATGCTCAACATATAAACTTTCATTACAAGTACATAAATAGTCATCTACAGATATATATCCATGATTGGATGACCATCAATGTAAAGCCATTGTACGAATGATTTGGTACTTTCCTGAAATCGCAGCCCAGATGGATGAAACTAGATCCGGGGTCTTCTATCTCATTTAATCATTTGCTCAAGAATGAGTCTAACCATGTGAATATGTGATATGAAGTCGAACATGGGAAGACACCGTTTGATTACCATCCAATGATGTAAGACATTAACAGACGTGAGAGAAATCACTAATAATGATAATGATCCTCAAGGTACTGCAGTACATTCTACATGGTGTGAATGGATGTTTTGATATCGAACACCATACAAAGTCTTTCAGTCAAAGGCCAGCGATGTCAACCTATCACAGGAAGTGAGAAACTTTCCATTGATGTATGATGTATGCAAGCCTCAAGGTACTGGAAAGGTGTTTCTAAGTCAACTTCTTGGATAATGAGCTGATGTCAACAAGAAGTGACTCATCGGAGGAGGGCCTTGATGTATCCCACATCAATGACACAAAACAAGTGTAATGATTTTGGAGATGGAATTTGACTGGCGACACAAGGTTCAGGAATGGCGGTCATGAAAACGAAGGTTTATGAGTATTGTAAAGGATGAATTTTAACTGAGTGACTCTTTTGAACATATTAGTGACACTGAATGGATTGGTAGCATTGACCCTAAACAAAAGTAATGGATGGTATGATAGACCAAGGTATGATGACCATCAAGGAGATAACCCAAACCAAATAGTGACAATGATGAAGTGAAAGTGTCATGTTCAAGAGCGACTTGCTGCCATAAAGTGGTTTACCCCTTTTCCCATTTTTCCCAGACATTGTTGATCAATACCTCTTTATTTTTATCAAGCTTGAGGAGGATAACATATGCTTGTTGTATAATTTCACCCTTCGGGTGAATCCATCGCTATGTGGTGTTTTAACGAGTTTAACGAATGTGAAACTCGGTCTTGTCATGATGGACAAGTTTGTTGCTATTTGATGTTTTAACGAGTTTAACGACAATGATAACTTAGTCCTTTTCATGTTTAGAGAGTTTGAAAAGGGACAAAAAGAAAACTCCACAAGTTCTTTTTCACAGTTTTGTCTCTCAAGTCCGAAAAAGCGTAAAATAATACGAGAGAGAACCTATTGACCATGTTCGATCAATGTATTCCTTTTTCGTAAATAATCTATCTCAATCTAGAAAAGGGTTAAACTTCTATTGAGTAGATGTCGTTTCCAATCCATTGACGAGCTGAAAAAGACAAGCGCTCGACAATATTTTCATGTTTCAAGAGTTTGAAAAGAGCTTAAAGAGGACTCCACTTTGAGGAATGAGTGGTGTCTAGGATAGCAACTGGTTCCAGTGATGTTGGAATTTCTCAAAACATGTTGTTTTATGTGAAGAGGCTGGCTAATAAGACCACTCATTGCAACTATTCCTCAAAAGGGTAAAACAACCAAGTGAAAGCGTATGATCGACCAAGCAGATAGTGACGATGGAAGGAGAAAAACCAAGGCTCATCTGACATAAGAGGCTCATATAATGGCAATCACGAGGGTTAAAATGGAGATGGGTTCATTTTGACACAAGCTTGAACCATAGGGAACTATGCTTGGATTCAATTTCATGTTTACACAAGCTTGAAAAAAAAAACTATGCTTGCATTCAGTTTCATTTTTACACAAGCTTGAAACGAACAACTATGTTTGAATTCAGTTTCATTTTTACAAATTGATCTGAGAGTAGGCGTAGATACACACCCTGACCCTATTTACATCATTGATAGGTGACCTTGTGGTCAACATCGATCAATATCATGGGTCTTTGAATGAGTGGTTTCCCTTGCGCTCGATGTAAGCTTACATTATCACACATTGGGATTTGTGCAATACCCTGATTCCCATTTGACCCTCTTGGTGGATTCCTCACATTTGAGTCAACTCTCATTATTGGTTGGTTCATATGGTTTCTTTTGTGCATTAGCCACATCTTGTGTATGCCGAGAACGTACTTCAAAATGGGTACTTCATCTCTTTTCGTCCGAGTTCTTCCAAATTATTGGCCTGCAGGTTACATTCACACTAGTTCATGTGGGATGCCTTAATGCCTTCCTTCCAGCACACCTTTTATCAACGAATCCAACTCATTATCCGGGAACAATATCTAGAGTCATTTTTTCAGTACCTTAGGGTTTGCAGTCATTAGTGGCAAACTCCTTCACTATCGACAGTGAGAATACATCAATGTCTCTTGATTGATAAATTCTCTCAAGTGTTCAATGTTATGAAACCAGCTCAAGAGAAGATAGAAAAGATAGATCAACGCCTTAGAATTCAGCCTCTTCGAGGGGGCAACCTCCTTTACATTACATAAATGAACAATTCTTGGATGAT
>APFE030366618.1:57962-81890 GCA_000404065.3 Pinus taeda
TTCTATGGGGCACAATAGTAACAATATGGGCACTACATGGGTACATCAATATAATAAGGGGGTTGTACTAATAATAATAAGGGGTTACACTAGTAGTATAGGGGCCTAACATTCAACTTCAACACATTTATTCACACTTATTAGATTGTACTGGGGTACCTTGAATCTCATCATCATCATCGGTGAGTTGTCTCGCATTTTTTAACAATATACATCAATGACCGGTAATCAAACAATTTCTCACATGGTCAACTTCAGCTCATTTATTCTCATAGTGTAGAAACCTATCATCTGCGGTTGGTGAAGACCTCGGGTTGTGTCAACATCTTGGTTCAGTTGTTAGCTCCTTAAGTTTTCTACAAGTGTTATGAGCCACCCTTATATGTTGCAGTTCGTCACAACACCATCCTGTATGTTGACATCCGAGTTTATGCAGTACCACTATTCCACCTATATGACTTGGTACTATTATGAGGATCAATTATGCAACATTAGTGATCACACATTCTTCGAGCATCATTGATCAAATTTTCTTCTATATGTGATATTACGACATAACTCTGTTGTGTCCCTTTCTGGGTATGATCAGACGATCCACTATGTATTCTTTAGTCTTCTTTGTACACTTATGTATACATGATGGATCTGCTTTTTACTTGATCAACAAACACACTTTACTATCTGTGAGAATGGGTATGTCCGCCTCAGACATGCGTCTTCTTTCTGATTTCTTCTATACGTATTCAGTGAGATGGAATCTAGTGATCTCCTCTTAGGTCCTCAAATGATCTCTCTTTATACTTAATACATTTTGGCCAACACAACCTGGTATCCAGATGATATCTAGTTGTTTATGCTTGATTGATTGCTTGTTTGACAGGCTTGAGTGGTTGCTGGTATTTTTGGTTTGTAGTGCAACTTGGCTTGTGATTATGTTACTTGGGTGACATGTTAGTTGCAGGGTGCTTTAACAGTTGTGTAGATGCTATGTGTGTGTGGAGTAGAGATTACCATGGTACATGTGTTCATAGGATTGTCATAACCATGGTATTTACTTGTGGTATTGACCAGGAGACTACCATGGTACATGGGTTCGTGGTATCAACATAACCATGGTATTTACCTGTGGTATTGACTAGGTGATTACCATGGTACAGGGGCACGTGGTATCGACACAACCATGGTATTGTACTGAAGATTACCATGGTACATGGGTCCATGGTATTGGCATAACTATGGAATTGACTCATGGTATTGACTTGGAGTTTACTATGGTATAGGTGCTCTTGGTATTGGATAACCATGGTATTTGCATGTGGTATTCCCATGGAGGATTATTGAGAATAATTTAACATATACTTTTGAGAGTGTCTTTTTTTTAGTGAGTGTGATTGCCTGTGTGAGTATATGGGTGGAGTGAGTGAGTGCTATAGTTCTTTGCATAGATAATTATACATTTGTAGCTGAGTTTAGAGTGTGCATATTAGATTTTATTATTAAGATTAGAGATGCTGTTGGGTTGCTCATGGTGAGCAAGTTTGAGAACCCAGTATGAAACATTTTGAAACATGGTTCACATGGAGGAGTTGGAGGCATAGAGACTTCATGCTTGTAGAGATGAGTAGATAGTGATTAGAGGAGGAGAATCTCAATTCAATGGTAGTTGGATAGTCCAATGGTTGTTGGGCGAGGCTTGTTGGTTGTGAGGCTTCTAGTAGATGTTTATTTGTAGATTCATGTGAGTAGGTACTTCTTAGCTGATGGATGTCAACACACTGTTGCAGGAGTCGTCTTCCAGCTAGTGGGTGCTAGCTACTTGATGTATAAATTTGTTCAACATAATGAAATATCTGAGCAGTAGCAGTAACAAGTGGTTTTTTTGCCTCGGAGAGGGTTTTCCACCAGAAACTTGCCTCTTATGTGCATGTGTTTATTGTTCATGGTGTTATTACATGTTGATATTATATTTGGTTCATATGTTAGATGATGGGTTACTGATCTTGTTTTTTGTTTTGGTAAAAGAATTAAAAATTAAGTAAATCTTTTCTCTCGGTGAAGCTTGATTTCTTGATGGCATATCGTGGGACCATGGAAAAAAAGAGAGGAAATAATCTGAGAAGAAGAAGTGCTGCAAACAAGTAAAGAATGTTGCAAAATCTGGAGAACCTCTTCTATTCGTGAAAGGTATGGCAAACAAAATTTTCAGTCGCGAACATTCTATTTCTCATTGTCAGTCCAATAATAATGATTTTAGGGTTATTGAATAAATTGATAATCAGATTTTTGATGTTGATTACTCAAGAGATAAGGAAGGTGTTTTTCTACTGTAGGAATTTGAGGACAATGAATTTAAAATATTAGTGACCCTTGAGGCCGAAAAAAAATCTCAAGTAAGGTTAATTGAAAATCCGATGACTGAAAATAAAGATTTGAATAAATTGCTCCAAATACTTAAGGAACGAGAGTTTGTTCTCAAAGAAGAAAATTCTGATCTAAAAACCTAGTTGGAGAAGACAAGGAAGACTGGAGAAGAGATTGAAAAGCAGCTAAAGGAATAGATAAGAAATTGTAGAAATTAGGAGCAGAAAGAGAAGAAAGTAGATCAAGCCAAAATGAGAAAAATGAGGCAAAAATTAAAGAACCTAAAGTTGAAAATTGCATAAGCTCTGAAGGAAGTCACCATCAAGAACAAAAGCCAAAGGATGTGTTAAACAAAGGCATGAGAAACATTAGAGGTTTTGACTGTTAGAAATTTGGTCATATTTCAACTAATTGCAGGAGCATGTAGCAAAAGAAGCAATTAAAAGAAAAAGGCACATCATGCAAGCTCACCATTGGCCAGGTATGAAAATTCATTTCATGGCTATTGTTTTTCATGTAGTGACTTTGGGCATAACACTGTTGACAATAGGTTTCATGGCACAAGTAGAAAAAGGCACACCAACAAAAGGTTTGAGTCATTTCCACCTTTCCTTGGGCATATAAGATGTTACTTCTATGATAATTTTGGTCATATGGCCAAAGATTGTAAATAACCTATTTCCATCATGGAGTCCAGATGGAATAAAATAAGTCATGGTGTGAATGCTTCCAGCATGTATAAAAAAATTGCAAGTGAAAACTTAGAAAATATGGAGAAGAAAGCAACAAAAATAAAACTGAGGCCAACTCGGCCTCAGGGCGAGCTTGAAGAAAAAATTACAAATTTATAGGGTGCCCCTCTAAGAATTTTTTTATCAGCATGTAGAATGTGCAGAGTCATGATCTTCGATATTGTGTTTGGAGATTCCATTAGCATCTGCAAGTGAACACAATGGCAATAAAAGAGTCAAATATGTGTATAGGTTTGCTAGTTGGACACAATATGAATCACAATTGTTATTTTTTCCATGGATCTCGTGTGAACACCATAGTGATTGATCAAGTCCTCATAACCAATGCTTGTGGATTGATTCTGTTTTTGCAAGTTATGGAATCAATCTTCTACAACCCACTAGCTATCATCCAAAACACCTTCGTTTGGTTTTTGAAAGATTTCGTCCCTATAAGATCCGGTTGAACCCTAATAAATGCATTTTTGCTGTCACATCTAGTCGATTATTGGGATTCATTATGTCTAATGAAAGGATTCGTGTTGATACCTTCAAGGTTGAGGTAATACTTCAGTTGCCTCCCCCATCGACGGTTCGTCAACTTTAGAGTCCCCAAGGAAAAGCCAATTTCTTAATGATATTTATCGTAAATTACATCAAGATTATGAAAGGATTTATACAGTTACTGAAAAAAGGAGTTCCATTTGTTTGGGACGATTTCTCTCAACGCTCCTTCGATGCTTTGAAAAAGGCATTTACCTCTGCTCCTCTTTTGAGTCCACCTGATTATAACAGGGATTTCCTCTTGTATCTCGCTGCAGCAGAATCATCCATTGGTATGGTTCTGGTTCAGGGAGACGATGCTCTTAGAGAGCACGCGATTTATTATCTAAATCAAGGCTTAGTCGGTCTTGAACTTAGGCATTCTCATATAGAGAAATTGGCTTTGGAAACAATTCACGCTGTCCAATGACTCCGTCATTATATTCTACTTAGAAAAACTTTTGTGTTGGCTGACGTTAACCCATTTCGGTTTGTCCTTAGTAGGCGAGTGATTGGGGACAAGTATAATAAACAGATTTTCATCTTACAAGAATTCGATCTCAAATTTATGTCAGCCAAGTCTAAAAAATATTTAGTATTAGCAGAATTGATTTTAGAGTTACCTTGTGAAGAGGATGTTTTTTATGAAGAGTCATTTCCTCATGAACATCTATGCCTAATCTCTTCACAGGATCCTTGGTATGGAGACATCATAGTATATCTCTAGACTTCAAAGTACCCTCAGACTCAAAGGATGAATGTAGAAAGTTGCGTCACCTAGCTAAAAATTATATTATTATCGGAGACACTTTATATTGTCGCTGGATTAACTCAATCCTTAGATGTTGTTTAACCTTAGAGGAAGATGAGTCTGTTCTTAATGACTTCCACTGTGGAGCTTGTGGAGGTCATCTATATGGGCTTGCTACAACCCAAAAAATCTTGCATGTAGGATATTTTTGGCCCTCGATTTTTATAGATTGCATGGAAGTGGTCAAGAAGTGCCATCCTTTTTAGGTATATACTTGGAAAATGTGCACTCATCCAACTTTTCTTTTCCCCATCATCATTGTCGGTCCTTTCAAAAAGTGGGGTATTGATTTTATGACTTGTAACTTGGCTTTGGCTAAGGGTCACAAGTACATTATTGTAGCAGTAGAATAATTCACAAAGTGGGTCGAAGCTCTGCCTACTTTCAATAATGCTGGCGAGACAACAAATATTTTCCTATTCAACCAAATCATTTCACGTTTTGGTATTCCAAGGGAGATTGTCACTTATTATGGCAGTCATTTTCAGAATAAGATGATGTCTAAGTTGGCTTTAAAATTGGGATTTCTTCAGGAGCATTCATCTCCGTACTGTCATGAAGCTAATGGTCAGGTTGAAGACGTAAAAAAACCCTCAAAACTATCCTGCAAAAGACAATCAATAAAGCTAAATCCAACTGGCACATCATGCTATATCTTGTGCTTTGGGAATACCGAATGTCTGTTAAGACCGCTACCGGTTTTACTCCTTTTCAACTAGTTTATGGTTTGAAATCAATCTTCCCTATGGAATGTGAGATCCCATCTCTTAAACTAGCATTTGAACTTCTTCCAGACACATCTAGTCTTGAAGAAAACCTTATTTAGTTGGAACATATCGATGAGCAGCGTCGGGATGAAACCATAATGAATGAAGCTCATAAAAAGAGAGTAAAGGCCCAATATGACAAGACTATGCGTCCTAGGGTTTTCTATGAAGGTAACCTTGTTCTGGTCTATGACCAAGATAAGGACACCTTGGGGGCAGGCAAGTGCAAACCATGTGGTACGGTCCTTTTATCATCAAGAAGGTCTTGAAGAAAGGTGCATATGAGTTGGTTGACTTTGATGGAAACGTGCTGTCGGAGCCCAGAAATGGGCTCTATCTTAAAAAGTATTATGCCGAGGCTGTTGCCTAATATTTTCTTTGTTTTATAAATATTGTACATAGTTGTTTGTTTTTGTCTACGGGTCTCGTGGTGATGTTGGTATTTTTGATCTACTTTGGTAGGTTTCGATCGGTGATCTACTGTATCTAGGATTCACCCATGGTGCTAGTAGACATACTCAGAACTTAGCTTCTGCCACTTGGGTAATGTATTATCCATTTGGTCAGTTGTTAATCTCAAGAGGTATATGTATTGGTCTTGCATCCAACAATATGGTTGAATACAATGCTATCATTAATTTACTATCTGAAGCAATATCTTTTGGTATTCAATCGTTAGTGGTTTATTTGGATTCACAGCTGGTGGTGTCTCAATTAAATAGCATATATCGTGTGAGAGATCCTTTATTACATCACCAATTTCTGAGAGTGAGATTATTAAAGAGATCAATTATTTTTATTGCTTTTATTCATATTCCACGATCAGAAAATTCATTACTGATTGTATAATTAATCAAGCATTAGATTGGACATTAATCATTCATCACGTTAAAATAAAAAAATATCATAAAATCATCTGTGTATATGATCAAATCATCGCAAAAACCGTATGTATTATATAATATATATATATATATATATTATATATATATATATATATATATATTATATATAATATATATATATATAAGAATAATATGTCCAAAATATTACAAAATATGGACAAATGTCCTGCAAAATTAGGGCTTAAGCCCGATCATGTGCATAAAAAGATCAGTCATCTAATCTAAGTTTGTGGGCCCTGCTTTGGATGAGCGTCACGGTAGAAGACGATGGAATTCACCACCCATCGGAAGAGACACACCCACTCTTGTGGTACTCCTACCACTCGCCTCTGAATGACCATAGGGCGATCCTCTATGGCTACCATGGGAACCTGACAAGTCAAACTCTCCAAGTTCCTCTAAATTGTATGGAGGACTCTCTCGGTCTTTGTTGTTGCTCTCTCTGCATCTCTGTTGCAACGCCTAAGCCTAGGTAGACCCTTAGGTCTCACTGGTCCAACATTTGCATCATGATAAAGTAATATTGTAAGATTTTTGTTAAAAAAAATTCAACTTCTTAAGATCATATTTAAAATAAAATAAAATAAAATAAAATAACATAAAAATTTAAATTTTTTTAACCATGTCGTCCCATGCAATGCCCTCGGGAAGTGCCATATCTGGGTCCTCTTGGTAATCTATGCCTGGATAGGGGTAGTCATCTATAGTTATGACTTGTTCCTCCTACTAGAGGAAGAACTAGTCATCAAATGTTGCTCGAGTGACTTCGCCTCTGCCAAGTCACTTGATCAAGTCTGCCCATCTAGCCATCCTTAGATCCTTGGGATTGCTAATGGCTGTAGACGCTCTGAGTCAGAGTTCTGGTACTCTCTCAAAGAAAAAGGAACAAAGTATTCTCACACAGCCAAAATTCTTCATTTTCCCTAGTCTCACTTAAGACAATTTCTTCTTCATGCAAGCTAAAAGCCCTGTGCACCAATCAAAGACTTTCAGCCAAAGGAACTCTACTTCCAAGAACATCACAGGTCAAGAGGCCTGATGTAATGTTTCCGAGCTTGCTACCTTGACAATGGTAAAGATGATAATTTATTCAACAGGGTCCTTATATTTTTGTTCAGAATCTGTGATCCGACCTTGTCTATCCCTGGTGTGCAGTAGAGATCTATGTAATTTGAGACATTCATGCCTCCCCGGGCCCTCTCTTTCAGGTCAACTGTGTGCCCTCTTCGAGAAAGTCCTATGATGAAGTAATTATCTTCCAGATCAATTTGTAAAGGCATTTAATCAATCATAAAGACCTCTTGCTCTGGATCCCAGTAATGAATGAGCATTTCTAGCAATCGAGTTTGGGTTTTCATATTTGAAATCAAGAAAAACTTGAGCAATCCACATCCTCTCAGTGCATCTAATGCCATTGGATGGTTTAAAACCTCATTGTCAACATCACTATGCTCCCTCTCTTTCAAAACAACTGACATCCTACAAATTTAAGAGAATTCATTCATTAGAAATTGATTTTTTCAAACTTCTTTGTGTGTACGCGACTTAATAAAATGATAATCGCGTGTACACATAAATTTTCTTTTGGAAACCCACGTGTAGAGATTTTTATATGTGGTTTCCAAAGAGCCGATGCACGTACATGCAGAGATAAATTTTAAAAACAAAATTCCTACATTAAAAATCGATTGAATTCATTCAAAGTATACTAAAATGGATGGCATTACAGATTTAGAATTACTTGGAAGCCTTCGGTTGACGAATGGGTTGAGGAAATCGTGAAATGGAATTGCCCAAGTTTTCTCCCAAGCTCTCAAACTCTCAACACTTGCAAGCTAAAACAAATTTTTGGTGAGTTGAAATGTCTTTTTATATTAAAAGTTTAAAACCCACTTTTACCAAGTTCATAATTTTTAAACTTCATTATTTCATGAACTTTTTAATTTTTGTCTTGAAGTGTTGGGGGAGGTTGTTTTCCAGGTTAAATGAAGATTTTGTGACATTTTTTCAACAATTTGACTCCATGACCGCAGACCTATCGTGACAGATATCATTTTCATCACTGGCATATAGGTTAGGACATATCACTTTTTCCACTTCATTATGTATCTTAACCTCATACTGCAATATTTTTCCATAGGGTTGACCCCATTATGTTGCAGTTTTCAAACCATTTTCACCCACCATCCTATTAAATCGTACCATAGTGGTAGAGCCATTCCTTACATGGGATTCCTAGTTAGATCCTCGGTAGAATATGTTGTCCATATTGCAAGAATTGTTAGGCTCGAGAGTCCTCTTTAGTCTCTCCATGACTTTGCGATGAATCTTCATTCCTCTTCTTCTTCACTATAATTCGAGCTTTATACCCTAGATGCTCCCATGTGTTAAGTTGTACTGCTGCATTTCATATTGACTACTTGTACCTTTTTGGCCTTAAGCCAGCTTCATTTGGACTCATGTACAAGCCACTTTTGACCATGACCTTTTTGTAAGTTCAAACCATGAATTCATTAGACTCTTCGACTTGACACCTTTTATACGTGGAAAGAACATTTCTTTGAGTGTTGACGACTAGTATTCGCCACCTTGCATTGAGCATAGGAATGTTCCAGTGCCGGGAACTAGTGCATCTACCTTTAACACTTGTTCTTTCCACTGTACTATAGGCATTCTTTTATTATTTTTCAAGCTTTAAATATGAAAAATACAAAAAAATGATATATTCAAAAAGAAAGAAATCGGGAAAGAGACATTTACTTCCATATTTGATGGCAGCAAGAGTCAGTGATGTCGTGTTTGAACAAAGCACTCAAAATAAGTGTTTCCTCCATTGGGATGGGACTTAGTTCGACTTTAGGAGAGACATAACCTTGTTCTTGAGTTAGTCCTCCTTTGGTTGGTTATCTCTTCCAATCATATGGATAGTTTGTTAATTCCTCTTGCATTGCAAACTTATAAAAAGTTATTTTATGCTGCCATAGAGTCAAATATGAGTCGTTCTTTTGTTCAAGGGAAATCAACTTGTGTTGGCCATTATATGGTGTCTCTTGACTCATTTTCAGTTATCCATACCTGTTTTGTCAAGTTATATTCAATATCACATTAGTTATTTGGTCCTTTGCTCGTGCTGGTTAAGAAGGTCTCCATTGAATTCTTGCTGGCGGGTCTACTCTTATCGCCTACGACAAATTTTTCTGAAAGTAGAGGTACATATACACCCTGATCCTATTTAAATCATCGATAGGTGACCTTGTGCTCAACATCGATTAATATCATCCCTTGTGTTCGATGTCAGCTTACATTATCACACATTGGGATTTGTGTAGTACCTTGGTTTCCTTTTGACCCTATTGGTGGATTCCTCGCCTCTGTGTTAGTTCTCATTATTGGTCGGTTAAGAGGTTTTATGTTGTGTGCTAGCCACATCTTGTGTACACCAGAAACGTACATCAGAATGGTTACTTCATCTCTTTTCGTTTGAGTTCTTCCAAATTATTGGCCCGTGGGTTACACTCGTGTTAGTTGATGTGGGATTCCTTAATGCCTTCCTTCCAACACATCTTTTCTCAATGAATCCAAATCATTTATTTTGGAACAAGATCTAGAGGCATTTTTTCAGTACCTTAGGGTTTGCAGTCATCAGTGGCAGACTATTTCACTATCAACAATGAGAATACATCAATGTCTCTTGATTGATAGATTCTCTCAAATGTTCAACTTCAACATAGTTATTCACACTTATTAGATTGTACTAGGGTACCTTGACTCTCATCATCATCATCGATAGTCTCACATTTTTTAATGATATACATCAATGATAGGTAATCAAACAATTTCTCACATGGTCGAATTCAGCTCATTTATTCCAATAGTGTAGAAGTATACCATCTGTGGTTGGTGAAGACCTCAGGTTGTGTCAACATCTTGGTTCAGTTGTCAGCTCCTTCAATTTTCTGTGAGTGTTATCAACCACGCTTATATGTTGCAATTCATCACAACACCATCCTGTATGTTGACACCCAAGTTTATGTAGTACCACTATTCCACCTATATGACTTGGTACTATTATGAGGATCAATTATGCAACATCAATGATCACACATTCTTCAAGCATCATTGATCATATTTTCTTCTATATGTGATATTGAGACATAGCTCCGTCGTGTTCCTTTGCGACTATGATGAGATGATCTACTATGTATTATTCAATCTTATTTGTACACTTATGTATACATGTTGGATCTGCTTTTTACTTGATCAACAAACATGCTTTACTATCTCTGAGCATGGGTATGCCTACCTCAGACATGAGCCTTCTTTCTGATTTCTTCTATAGGGATTCAGTGATATGGAATCTGGTGATCTCCTCTCAGGTCCTCAAATGATATCTCTTTATACTTAATACGTTTTGGCCAACACAACCTGGCAGCGAGATGATGTCTAGTTGTTTATGCTTGATTGATAGGCTTGAGTGGTTTATGGTATTTTTGGTTTGTAGTGCAACTTGGCTGGTGATTATGTTACTTGGTTGACATGTTAGTTGCCGGGTTCTTTGACAGTTGTGTAGATGCTATATGTGTGTGGATCAGAGATTACCATGGTACATGTGTTCATAGGATTGTCATAACCATGGTATTTACCTGTGGTATTGGCCAGGAGATTACCATGGTACAAGGGTCTATGGTATCGACATAACCATGGTATTTTCCTATGGTATTGACAAGGAGATTACCATGGTACAGAGTTACATGGTATCAACCTAAACATGGTATTTACCCATGGTATTGATATGAAGATTACCATGGTACATGGGTCCATGGTATTGGCATAACTATGGTATTGAATCGTGGTATTGACTTCGAGTTTACTATGGTATAGGTGCTCTTGGTATTGGATAAACATGGTATTTGTCTGTGGTATTCCCATGGAGGATTATTGAGAATAATTTAACATATACTTTGAGAGTGTTTTTTTTTTAGTGAGTGTGATTGATTGTGTGAGTATATGGGTGGAGTGAGTGAGTGCTACAGTTTTTTGCATAGATAATTATACATCTGTCGTGAGTTTAGAGTGTGCATATCAGATTTTATTATTTAGATTAGAGATGCTGGTAGGTTGCTCATGGTGAGTAGGGTTGAGAACCTAGTCTCAAACATTTTGAAACGTGGTTCACATCGAGGAGTTTGAGGCATAGAGACTTCATGCTTGTAGAGAGGAGTAGACAGTGATTAGAGGAGGATAATCTCAATCCAATGGTTGTTTAGCGAGGCTCGTTGGTTGTGGAGGCTTCCAATAGATGTTTATTTGTAGAGTCATATGAGTAGGTACTTCTTAGCTGATGGATGTCAACACATGGTTGTAGGAGTCCCTTCCAACTAGTGGGTGCTAGCTACTAGATCATGACAAAAAATATTCTAGCCAAGGCCGCAGAAAGATCTCAAGTGAACGCTGAAGTGTGGGTTCTATTTAATTCATGGCTCGGGGGATAACATTGACACTTTGTGTGTTGGGCTTGAGTCTGCAGATCACTTGAATTCATGTGGTTAAGTTCAAGGGAATCCGATCAAGCTCAAGTTTTTGTGAAAGAATCCATACAATGTTTCACCACGATAAGGAGGATGAGACTCCTGGAGAAATTGTGATGATCTTTTGTGAAGCCAAACTTGAATACAAATTAACAACAAGATAAGCTGATGTGGTGCTTGCACCTGGTGATGAATCTAATCCTTACCATCAATTGATCATCTATGCTACATGGGGAATAAAGAGTTAAGGATGGAGTTGGTTTCCTAGTATTTGCCTTAATAAACAAGGTCACACGTCAGGCTCTGAAGCAAGGGAAGGAAGAGAAAGAGAAGGTTCACACATGTATGTACTTAAAGGATGAACTAAATGAAGTTATTCTTTAGAATCAAAGTGATGATGTTGGAAATGGTAATAAGTTTATTCGTCTAGTGAATAACACAGACCTGGAATTGGATGCAAATCACGATGATCCAGAAAGTGGAGGCATACAAGATGGAACAAATATTATTCTTTTCAGGCGGAAGATTTTATCCATTTCATTAATCCAAGTTCACAAGTCCAAAAGCATGAAGCAAATGATGCACCATATGGAGATGTCCCAAAATATGGAGGTGCACCATATCATTGTGTGTTAAGTTATGGAGGTGCATAGTACCAAGATGTCCCGAGTTATGGAAGTGCATTGTATGGAGAAGTTGTCCCAAATTATGAAAGTGCACCTTATGGAGAAAGAACAGACAAAGTTTTAAACTATGAAGGCCCAACCTATGTTGTACACACATATCATAATCATCATTATTTCCCTCAACGCATTCTTGAAACCCAGCGTGTAAGAAGAATAAGATGGTGGCTCTATAAAACACTGAGGTTTTTAAAAGTATTGTAGCTACAGACACACTGATTCAATTTATGAATGCTTTCGGTAGTTAATCCTTTTTATTTTTGGGTAATTTTATCGCCTATATCTTGTGAGGAGAGGATTAATATGTTATGCGTTGGATGTTAGAACATATACAAGACACCGGGATTAAAAACTTTAATGCATAAGAATTGTAATGCACTCTTTAGATAGCGTTTCCAACCACATTCTTTAGTTCATAATTTGAAACCATGCCCTTCAACTTGAAATCAAGAGAAAATGTGCTCAAATCGCTGGATAAAAGTGTAATACATTCATCGATTCTATATCTGTGACACCGCTTAGATCTGAACAAATATTTTTAAACGATGTTTTTCATTTTAGATATTTTGTAGAAACTGAAACACATTTAACTCGATGGTAATTGTTTTCCTTTAGTTGAGTCAGCATTGAAAATATATTCCTTACGTTGAAGTGTCGGTTCCCTACATGAATAGAATGTAGCAAACAATCTAAGATCCAAGAACCTACATATTGCTTAAAGTTCGAAGCTGAATAGTCAACAAAAATATATATATAAAAATTAAAATAGAGTATTGGGTGTGAAAGCTTTGGCAAAGGTCTTCGTTGTGTTCAACTACGATTGGCATTATCCTATAATAATGCTCTAAATATTTGTGCATTTCTATGTTCTGCGGTGGCTAGAACAAATAGACAATGTAATCATGTTTGAAAGGAGTTTTCTATGTATCATGTAATCAAGGAAATAAGTAGAGTAGAGTTTATATGGCAGATCCAGTTCAACAAGATGATGCATTTTATATTGCTAATGTTGTTGTCATTGTAGGGCTATATTACAGAGAATGTTCTTGTTAGGATGTTATGATGCTTGGGGGGAGAATGTCTTGTATGTGTTGCTACAAAGTTTTAGTGAGAGCACGATGATTGGATAAAGGATGATGTTGTTGCTTCTTGAGTTTAGGGGCAAGTGCTACGATTGATGCGTATGCCTATCTCATGTTTGTTGCTACTGTTGATGGTTATATTTTTGTTATTGCTAGCTTGATTAAGAGTGAGGTTGATGATGATGGAGTTGTGGATTGAGATTGTTGCTACTAAGATACATTTATGAGTGATGTTGCTGCTTATGGTGTATTGATGATCATATTGTATTGATGTTGCTGATGGATATGATTTGCTTCTATTGATATTGATATAGATCACATACTTGCTACTACTATTGCTAGTTATGGAGAGGTTGTTGTTGCTTGTTGAGACCTAGCTGGTGTCTAGGGGGAGTTGTTGTGGATCCAGTCGAGGATCAGTGGAGTGATGATGTTATTGATGAGCTTTAACTCTTTTCCATTGATGTCAAAGTGGGGGGGTGCATGAGGAGATTAGTTTCAAAGGTTAACGTCAGATGGATGTTTCAGCAGGGGTTGCCAACAATGCCAAAGGGGGAGATTGTTGGCGTTGATGATGAATTTGTTGGTGCAGTTGCTAGATATAGTCTTGTTAGTTGGCATTGATGTCAACTTGGTAGCAAAATGATATCTAATTGTTTATGCTTGATTAACAGGCTTGAGTGGTTACTGGTATTTTTGGCTTGTAGTGCAGCTTGGCTTATGATTATTTAGTTGACATGTTAGTTGTAGGGTGCTTTGACATTTGTGCAAATGATTTTGTGTGTGGAGCAGAGATTACCATGGTACAGGTGTTCATGGGATTATCATAACCATGGTATTTACCTATTGTATTGACCAAGAGATTACCATGGTACAACGGTCCATGGTATCGACATAACCATGGTATTTACCCATGGTACTGACCAGGAGATTACCATGGTACAGGGGTTCATGGTATCGAAATAACCATGGTATTTACCCATGGTATTGATATGAAGATTACCATTGTGCAGGGGTCCATGGTATTGACCTGTGGTATTGACTTGGAGTTTACTATGACACAGGTGCTCTTGGTATTGGATAACCATGATATTTCCTTGTGGTATTCGCGTGGAGGATTATTAAGAATAATTTAAGATATACTTTTGAGAGTGTATTGATTTTTAGTGAGTGTGATTGATTGTGTGAGTATATGGGTGGAGTGAGTGAGTGCTATAGTTCTTTGCATTGATAATTTACATCTGTAACTGAGTTTAGAGTGTGCATATCATATTTTTTAATTCATATTAGAGATGTTGTTGGGTTTCTCATGGTGAGCAAGTTTGAGAACCCATTCTGAAACATTTTGAACGTGGTTCACATGGAGGAGTTGGAGGCAGAAAGACTTCATGCTTTTGGAGACAAGCAAATAATGACTAGATGAGGATAATATCAATCCAATGGTAGTTGGATAGTCCAATGTTTGTTGGGTGATGCTCGTTGGTTGTGGAGGCTTCCAGTAGATGTTTATCTGTAGAGTCATGTGAGTAGGTACTTCTCAGTTGATGGATGTCAACACACTGTTGTAGGAGTCAAGTCTTCCAACTAGTGGGTGCTGGCTACTTCATGTAAAAATTTATACAACATAATAAAATATTTGAGCAACAACAACAATGGGTGTTTTTTTTCCCTGGAGAGGGTTTTCCACCATAAAATTGTGTCCTCTTATGTGCATGTGTTTAGTTATCCATGATACCTCACTAAAATAAATTTTAGCTTTATTAGTTAAGGTTTTTCACCACTGATTTTGTCATCTATCTGCTATTTTTATGAAAGAGGTTGTTGTGCTTTATATTTGGAGATTAAGGAGGAAGAACATGTCCATTCTATTTGTTTTGGAGAAATTCCCATATTCTCATCCCATTTCACCCATTCCTACTCTAACTACATTCACCCATTCCAACTCTAGCTACATTTCCAAATTCCTCTTTGAAATACTTTATAACATTAATAAGCATGCCATAGTCCTTTTAAAGGTTGGGACCCGCAGTCTATATCACAATCGATCCTTTTCCTTTTGTGAAACCATATCCGCCCATGTTCCTCCTTTTCTTGTGATTGCAATATCGCAAATCACAAGTCTTTTCCGCTGATTGCAATATCACATAAACCTATCACCACTCCTCCGCCGATATTGCAAAACCCTTCTGATCCACCGATATCACTTCTCCACCAATAAGTCCCGGGTCCACCCATGGTTAAACCTCACACAAGTTCACACCCACGATCACAATCAACCTTCCATCCGACGACTCTAAGGCCCTTTCGACCATCCCGCTATGTTTCTCTTTATCGGCCTGGAGGGGGGTTCGAAAAGCGGTTTCCCTGCCGCTACGTGTCCTCCCCACATCATTTCTCACCCCCCTCTAATACCGCATACCACTTCGACCCCCCTCCGAAAATGGTTTTCCCCACTCCCGCCATAACCCACAATCCCAGTTATGTCACCCTCCACTTCTGCTTCACCGCCACTCCCTTACTGCCAGGTAGCTCCTTCTGCCTATCACTTCCCACCAACGATCCCGACCCCACCTTCACATCAGCTCCCAGCCTCCATCCACAATGTGCCAACTTAGCCATGCATGTCCATTCCTGTCCCAATTGTATTCTTTTCCCCCAATCCCCAGCTGCCACGTGGCCCCTCCATGTGCATCCATTCACAGTTCGAGAGAATTAGCCCCCCTAGTTTTCATTGTTAAATTGGATCACAATGATGTTTCCAAACCAATCACCCCCTTTGCTTTAGATATATCATGATTAAAGGTTATTTCCCCAAATTTCCCAGTAGTCTATAAATGGATAAATTAATGTAAAAGGGGAAATGATTAAACTAAAATAACAACAGAAGAAGCAAAGGAAAAGAACACAACAAGGCATTTTCAGCATGTTTCAACAACAAACAACATAGAAGATTCGAAGAGCTAGATGTTCGAGTTTCCACCAATACAGTTCCACACTTTAAATTATTGTAACAGTCCATACAACTCCCATTTTTATTCAAACTATGTTGTAATAGAAATTCCTATGAAGGCTCGAAGTTTTATTAATCAGATAGGATTAGATCTCATAGTTGTCAATTGAATCTAGCCCAGGTGGCAGATTATGTAAAGGGATCTCTTCCTTATAAATATGTAGATTTTCGACTCTGCACTGGGGATTGATGATTTGAGAACCAATTTTATATTGTTTTCAATTAATAGAAAATATAGTTTTCAACAATTCTGTTCTAACCTGAGATTCATTCCTGTTTCAATCTGATCCTGTCGTGTTCCTTTGTTGTTATTAGTTTTCACAGTTTGTTGATTACTTGGAAATCTGTCATACAACTCCAAATTCCTTCAATTTGCTGTGATTACTGTAAATGTCCTTATCCACCTTAGTAAACCAAAGATGCTTTAGTTTCCATAAAATAGTGTTGTTTATTGTTGTTTTTCTTTGACTGAATCCATGCCCAATGGTGGCTTCCCTCATCCTCTTTCACCTAAAAAATAAAATAGAAAACAAGAGTTAGCCATCTACATTCTTAAAAAATATTGAGACAACCCTCTCAGATTGCAAGGGCTAACTCCCAATTAAAAGCTCGTTTGAAATAGTTAAACCAGGTTGAAAGCTTGACACAACCCAACCTGCTCCAGCCTGGTTGATAACATGTTTATTGTTCATGGTGCTATTACATGTTGATATAATGTATGGTTCATAGGTTAGTTGATGGGTTATTGATCTTGTTTCTTTGTTGTTGGTAAAATAATTAAAAAATAAGTAAATCCTATCACCATTGATTCACCCCCCCTCTCAGTAGTGAGTTCAATTCCAATTTTTTTTGCAAATATTCAAAATACAAGGCGAGTTCATATAATTACATGTAAAGGATAAACAAATATCCCAAAACTCATTTCAAAATTCCTTCCCTAACGATTTCAAAACTCCCAATAAATTTGACAGAGTTTCCCCTACACCTCAAGGTTTCTCCATTGAACATACAAAATGAGGAATATATATAGGCACTCAAGACCCAAGACCCTACCTTAAACCATAGGTGATATTTTAAAAACCACTAGTGGTATTTGAAAAACATCCAAGAATCTTTACAAAAATGCTTGTTGTATTGTAACAAACTTCTTCTAGAAGCTTCTTGATTTTTTTTCTAGCTGTGGGGTGGGTCCTTTAAATTTGGTTGTGGTGGCTCGTCCATCTCTCTCTTGGTTGTACGCTAGGTCTCTTTTATTTTTCCTGGGTGATGCCTAAGCTGGATGCTACTTTGGCCAGACTGTTGATGGTACCATTTCCAGTGTCGACTATTGGAGGTGTGTTTGTTATTGTGGTGGAGGCTTTGAGATGGAAACTGCCTCTAATGATGCCCCGTATGACATTGGTGCAAATCCCCTCTGACTGGCCCTCTAATATAAATCCATGAGGTTCCTTCATTACTTACCACGTGTAATATCCCATGACCATGCATCTATAATAGTCCCTTCCAGGTTGGTGATGGCCTCATAATCAACTCTGCCCAGTTCTTTGAAAATATTCTTAAGCATAAACAAAATTCCAAAATGATCATCATATAATTTCACAATTTCCTTTTCGTGAAAAGCATGGTATTTTTCTCCAAAGCCCTTGTGATATTTTTTTATTGTAATCAAGCTTTTCATGAATGATTCCTTGGGATGTAGATCCCCATTACTGTTGAAAAAGGTTGGAAAAATTTTCCTCTATTAGTGCCTCTATCTCCTCCCCGACTAATGCCACCAATTCATGCTTTCTTATCATTTGGTTATCCCTTGCTACCCATTTAGACCTGTTGATGTTTCCCTTCACCACCTCTTCCTTAAGCACTTGATTCAGGAAGTCTACAATCACTTCTGCCTTAGAGTGAGAGTCACCAATAGTGCTCTTGATATCCTCCATTTCTTTGTGGGCTCTTTGGATGATCTCAATCATTTCTTGGATGAATTCCAAATGATGATAATGATTATCTACTGTCCTTATTATTCATCCCCATATTATTTTCTTGACTTCCTTAAGGGAAGGTTTTTTGGAGTCTTCTCTCCTTAAAAACTCCAGCCCAACTTTGATTCTCTTGACGTGTTCCCATGCCCAGAGGAGCTCTATCTTGGTGATTTATAGCTCTTGCTTTTGATTAGGAAGTGAAACTTGCGGTTCCTTGATAATTTCTGACACTGTTAATGAGTCCAATTTCCTAGCCAGAATACAGATAGATTTTCTCATGTTTGATGCTGCCATGAATGGGTTCTGGGCATCGTTGTGGTCATCATAACAAACTGGTTATTTGTTCTTTCTCTCTGGATGTTGATAGAATTCATGGCAGATGATGAGGCCATTATGATGAACCAACCTATTGGAAGTTATTAGTTGATTGAGGGAGGGGAATAAACAAAAGGGAGATTCCAAGCATCAAAGAACAAATGAAGAGGCGACACATTCAAAAGGTAAGAGTAACAAGTTGGTGGTGCGGGGGGGGGGTTTAAAACTTCAAGTTGTGGAAGTGATATTGTGCACACGTGAGCCAAACTTAGGGTTTTTGGGGTTCGTAGCACCTGTTCATTATAAGCCCTCTCCTCTCCCTGGCTTTAGCCTTGCCCCTCCCCTCCCTGGAATGGCACTATCTGACCTGCCTAGTGGCTAGGTTCTAATATGAGCTTGAATTTATGAGATAAAGAGGTTATTTCAGCCTATAAATGCATTTATGAGGCTAGTTTAACCAATTAATTGGTTTTTCTTGTTCAAATGAGGTATTTTCTTAAGGGAGAGCACCTTTCTTTGTAGGACACGACTAGGGTTTCAATTTGACTCAAATTCTTGCAAGTTCTTGGGGAATGAGGTCTTAATAAATGGAACCCATAATAGGAAACATTTCATTGGTTTAAATGTCGATGTTTGAGTTTAAAATTTTACTAAATTTGCTAATTTAGCTCTACAGGTGCACAAGAGTTGAGTTAGATGACGACCTACGAAAAATTACAAAAATGGGCCCCTTAATTCCTTTTAAACCAATCTAGTTTTGACATGTGTAAGGACTGAATTTGGAAGGAATTTTGAATGATGTCATGATGACATCAACATGGTGTGAGCCCTACCACATGGAGTGTTGACATGGCATGTTGACTTGGTTGAATCAGCCGATGACTAGGTAGTGAGACTGAGTTGACATGTGTGTTACATGTGAAACATATGTGGAGGGCCACGTGGCGCCTTTTCGTACCTCTTACAAGCCAAGGTTTGAAACTTTTGGAGTGGTGCATAAATTACAAGAGGGTGACATGTGGCCCCCTCCACATCATTCCATATCATTATCTCTCAGGCATGTTCATGATGCAGAGTGCCCCGAGCCATTGGATGGATAGGCACTTCCATTGTTGGCTCCTATTATTGTGCTAGTCCTTGACACTCGCAACTGCGACGCCCGCAGTGTGGTGCACCCACAACACTGTGCTAGTGCACCCAACGATGCCCACCCAACAGTCTTGTCCTTCTGTAATTTTTTTATTATGCCCTTTAAGCCATGTATTTTTGGTTTGGGATTACCCTTATTTAGCTTTCTGAAGGTGCTTGGAGGGAACTTCAAGGTGACATGATCTGTCACCAACATCAGCTCCATGGGGGACAAAATAACCTTGTGGCATATTGAGAACTCATAGTTCCAGTGCATTCTTCCATTGGGTTGTGGAGTCTTCTTTGAAAAGGTGTTTGTCATATCCTTGTACTTGGAAATTGAGAAATCAGAAGATGTAAGAAAAAATTATGGGAAAGAAACTTCTAGGAAACACTTTTGCTTTTTTTGGAACATGGTGAAACAACATTTATGCAAATAATTTATTCAAGAACCTACCATTAACATGATTACCGAAGAAATCTTTATCGAGGGTCTCCAACTGATAGGTGTTATTGTCCAAGACTTATTGTATTAAAACTGGACCAATCCAAAGATTATCAAATTCTCCATGCTTGCCTTTACCAACGGGGATTGAGCCTCACTTTAGTATTAAATATCCAACTTGCAAGTCTCTCTCTTTCACTCTTTTATCAAAGCCAACTTTCATCTTTTGCTGTTAGGTTTCCACTTTTCTTAGATCTTCCTCTCTTTGTTGTTGGACTTCTATTACTTGATAGATTCTCTTATGCACCAGGCTAATCTCTGGCTCCTCTTCCTGTGGCAGCTTCATCACTAGTGGGGTAAGATTCATAGGAAAGATGACATATGTGTATACAAATTGATAAGGGGAGGTGAAATTAACTCTTTTGTTACTGATTTTATTCACCCAAAGTGTATACGTGAGGTTGGCATACCAACTCTTCTTATACTAATCCGACACACTCTCGACGATTCTCATCATTTTTGTATTTGATGATTTCGCCAATCCATTTCCTTGAGGATAATCTGTCGTAGAATGTGTCAGTCCCATGCTATAAGAACTGCATCATCTCGAAAGCTTGGGTGTTGTCTATGATTAACCTTTTGGGAAATCCAAATCTTGAGAGAATGTTTTTTTCCAAGAAAGTGATAATAACCTTGTTTTCAAATTTACGGATCGAAAAACCTTCCAACGACTTAGTGAAATAATCGGTGGCCATTAGAATGTACTTTTGTTGACCACTTGAGTTTGGGTGCATATCTACAATGAAATCTAATCCCCAATGTTGGACTGTAGCTTGAACTTTGGTAGGCTTCAATGGTAGATATCTAAAATTTTGTTTGCCCATGAACATTTGACATTCTGGGCAAGTCTTGACAACAACATTTGTGTCCTTAAAAAGGGAAGGGAAATAATATCCCGCTCTTAAAATTTTATAGGTCGTGACCTTCCATGCTTAATATCCTTTGCATACTCCTCAGTGAAATTATATAATGATATCATATACTTGATCTTCAGTGATGCATGTTAGTAGGATGCCAACAGGATCCTTCCAATACAAACCTCCATCTACAACACAATACTTAATTGCTTTCAGCTTCAAAGATCTGCATTTGGCCTTGGGAAAATCAGGAGGACATTATAAGTTCTGTTAGAAAAATATGATGTCATGATACCATATGGAATCTTGAAACTTTGATAGGTCCTTTTGGAAGGGCTCTTGTGGATTCCTTTCATCTGGTGGGAAGGTTTCTTGTGGATTCCTTTCGTTCAGTGGGAAGGGTTCTTGTGGATTCCTTCCTACTGGAGTGAGAGGTTCTTGTGGTTTCTCTCTCCTTGGATGAAGAGGTTCTTGTGAATTCTCTTCATCTGAAGAAGGAGGTTCTTGTGGATTCTCCTCTCCACAAATGTTACAAATATCTTCATTAGCACATGTTAGCCCTGAAGCGTAGTGCTGCTATTTTGAAGACTAAAGGAGGGAATTGGTCTGTTTTGCTGTTGTGGAGAGGTTTCCATACAGTCCATCACCTCACTTTTCTCACTCATCCACTCCCCTCCATGTTCACTCATGTCCTAACCCAACCCTCACATCATAACAAAGTTCACTTTCACCTTGGCCCTACATGAATTAATCCATTTTTGCCCCCATGCACTAATGTGTAAAGGCCCCCGAAACCTTACCTTTTCGTCCATATGTGCCCCTTTGCACATTTCTCGAGGTCGTCCCATACCTTCGTCTCCCTCACCGTCAATCTTCCCACTTATCTGATGGTCTGCACTTTAACCGACCGACGTTATATGCTCGACCATTCACCACCATTAGATCATTTCCGCCAGATCTAACGGTTATCACGTATATCACTCGGGCAACAAGCGAGAGGGATACCCGCCCGATAAAAGCGATTTCCCCTCTCTCCTCCGCTGCTACATGGCGCCCAATGAATGGAATCGGGTAGGCTTCGACCTTTATCGCTTACCGCTCGATATAAACCATTTTCACTTGAATAAAACCACTCCCGGGCGTTATTCTTCGAGCACCTCCTCTGCCTGATAGTCGTTCGATCTACCCATCCAAAATCTGATGGATCAGACTTATTCCACTCTTTCCAAAAATTCAAGCCTCCAATGATTGATCTCCTTCGTCCATTCCTCTCGATCCAACAACCCTCATTCACGATCACCACAGTTCATTCTCCATCGCCCATCTAACATCCCGACCATCGATCCATGCCATCCAACGGCCCAAGTGCCCCCGTACCCCATTTCCTATCAGTCACTCGGGGAGGAATTTTTTTGGCTCTATCTGTGTTTTTGACAGTCGAATAGTTGAACTAAAATAATAGAATGCATGGCCGAAAGGGGAAAAAGAAACAACACGATGCAACCGAACCAACATAAGTGATCATGGAGCATCGCTGGCACGAGTGAGCCACTTGACAGTGTGGCAAAATTACTAGAATTTGGTTACTATGTTTGTTAGAAAAAGAGCCCTCTGAGCTCATGTTTGTCTAGTTATGGCATCAAGTAGTTAAAAGACAAAGGGGATAGATTAAGACATTTTGAGCCTCAGAGGGTTCGAGAGCATTGTAAAAAGCCTATAAATCGCTAAAAGTTCAGAGTATTAAGGGTTCAAATTTTGGAGACTATGGATACTCTGTTCCTCCTAGTGTCTCATCTTCATTCCAGTAATACAAGCTTCTTTTGCTGATACATGTTCAATCACCATCTTCTCCTCTATCCTAAGCTTGGACTTGAATAGGTTATTCATGTTTTCTTCTATGTCTAATGCGAGATAACTGTCATCTTATCTCTGCATTGATAAATTAGGTTTGCAAGCTTCATTTACTTTCTGTAGCTAGCCATTCATATGTATTTATGTATGTATCTACTAGTACAGTCAAGATTCTCCACCTATTCATTGAATCTATAAACTATTGAGCATTAGTGGTTGAAAGCCTTGTCAAGCTGAGGGTGTTCATGCATGTCTCGAGTGAAAACATAGTTGAAATAGTCATCTGACTTGATCCAAACCCCAATCCATTCAAATAGTTCAGAGAACGATATTGAAGATTTATATGTTACCAGGCATCTCCGAGCTACAACCTAGGAGAGTTTCCTGGAGTTCCAACATAATTGGCGTCGTTGCCGGGGAAAGGAGACTGAAGCTCAGCTTCCCTCGGGGACGACATAGATCCAGCTTTGATGATAGACAAAGATTGGACATTATTTGGGTTGTAATCATCTATCTGGCGACTCTACTGGAGGACGAACCTCTTGGCGACTCCACTCCATAGTTTTGGCTTAGTTTGTGAGGCATACTTAGAGAAATCCTCAAAAGCCACGCGCTAACCCAGTACCTGACCCTGAAAAAATCATCAAAGAAAGCAATGCATTACAGAAAGGAGCACCAGGTTCAGGTAGCTCTAAACAATATTCTATATCTCTTCAAGAAAATCCTATATTAGAGTAAATACATGTTGAGAGTATAGCATCTAATACTAGCAGTGAAGAAAAAATCTTAGAGATTCATAAAGATCCTTATTCTTTAGGTTCTTCTTTCATTGTAAGCCCAAAGGAAGCCTCTCCTCCTATTCATCATACTCCTTT